>CANDYH010000749.1:0-31717 GCA_947396885.1 Heligmosomoides polygyrus polygyrus | reverse complement strand
TACCATGCAAACATCAAAAAGATCCCTTCTTGAACTAAGAGAGAAAACGTTGAGGTAATTATTCCTAATAGATGCTCGGGGTATTCTAGAGTAGAAACCCCCAACTCTTATAAGAAGTTTTCGCGTAAAGTTAATCTGAACTCTTTCTAAAAGAATTATACCCTTCTTTTTATGGGGATTGAAAACAGTAGTCCCTGACTCCACGATCGACCTGATTTAAGTAGTATAAGCTAACATCAGTACGTTTCTATTGTTTGATGATAAACCCCTCAAAAATGTGAAACGTGCGAGTTGTTGAACGTCCTGTTGACCATTGCTCATGTTGCCTGCAGATATGGCAAATCGCCCAATGACAAGAAAAAGTGGAGAGGCCCGTTTATACTATACGGGAGAAGATTCCAGTAGAACGTTGAATTTGTTTTGAAAAACATCGAATTTCAACTGAAAATGGTATATATACATATACATATATATATGTATATATATATACATATACATATATATATATATATATATCGATCCTAATCCATTCGACGTCGCGATATGTCAATAGCCCCATAGAGAAACCTGTTGTGATTACAGTAATCAGCACTTCGATACAACACAATTGTGAAATGACAGTTGCAAAGGTATGTGACTTATGAATTGTTTACGACGGTGACTGTGAAGGGGATTGCTGTGCTAACTAGAAAATCTATCTTACCAGGGAAGGGTCTCAGGCGTAGGTCTGAACGGGGGAAACGGATAGCACTGCGAGAATCTCCACCCTTTACATAGTATAAGACATGTTTCGTTTTTGCTGAGTCCTAGAACCCAAAAAGCTACGGGCTCTCGAAATTGAAAGCTCAGTATTGCACCGAATACCTTAACCTACCGTAATCGGCCGTAATTTGAAAAGCGGATGCCAGACTTGTGATCAGCACCCCAATTAACAACCCTGGGCGAGGATTGGTTAAAAAAATTTAGACCTCGACCTCTGAAGTCGTGAAAGTACAATAGTGCCTTAGTGGTACCTACGGGTGAGCGCTGATAGGTCCCACGAGGTGTGGATGTTGCGTTCGATCAAACGGCGCTGGTGGTGTAATGGCGTAGAGCATTCCCGCCCGGTTAGAGGAAGTTGCGGGTTCGAGTCCCGCCTGGCGCTAGAAGTTTTGATCGCAACAAAACATCGTTATGACAGCTTACTACCTCGATACCAGCCCCTTGAGGCTTAAGGAAACTGGTTTGAATCATTTCTATCAAGACCTACAGCTTAACTGGTTCCATGCTGATATCAGCGGCCGGCTCATCCCGATGTACGGGTGAGTGCTGATGGGTCCCACGAGGTGTGGATGTTGCGTTCGATCAAACGGCGCTGGTGGTGTAATGGCGTAGAGCAGTCCCGCCCGGTTAGGGGAGGTGCGGGTTCGAGTCCCGCCTGGCGCTAGAAGTTTTGATCGCAACAAAACGTCGTTATGACAGCTTACTGCCTTAGTGGTAGTTTCAATCAGCTTACTTCCTACACATCTACACATTTATTTCACTCTAAATTGTCAAATAAGGGTTTGCTGTGAGCTGTGCTTCACTCGCTTTTTCCAGTTTCTGAATTATACAATGTTTTGTGTTTTTCAGCGAATGTTCGTACGGGTGACTAGAGATGTCGAGGTCATAATCACCGATTTCGCCCAAACATCTCCCGGGGGATTCGGGACGGTGATCACGAATGTGACATCCGTTTTTCCGTATTACGCTGGAGTACGCTAAGTTACAGTAGGTAGAGGTGATTAATGGTAAGGTCATGGTCACCGTTTTTGCCCAAACTTCGTGTTGAGCACGAATCTGACCTATATTTGACAATTTAGAGTGAAATAAGTGTGTAGTAGATATGCAGAAAGCAAATTGGTAAAGGAGGCGGTGGTACTGAAAAAAATGCAAAACTGCATAGCACGGGAGTCGAACATCTGGCCTAGCATCTGACCATGAGAAGCAGACTCCCAACCTGCTGAACCACCGATTTGCTTTGCGCAGAGCCTTCGCCGCGTCCCATATGTCCGCGCGTGCACGTATGCACCAGGGGTGCACATTTAACGGTTAACGATTTAACGAATTTAACGAATTAACGGCACTTTCCGTTAAAATCCAGCTTAACGACTTGACGGAAATTTTTAGAAATTTAACGGAATTTTTAACGGACCTTTTTTCTCAGTAAGTTTATCAATTTTCCCTCTGTTTTCACTAATATCGCAGGCCTCATCCTCCCAATTAGGACTATTCCTGAATAACTATTGAAGTCAGGAAGAATATTTTCATGTTTTTATGCTATTCTCATGCCCTCTATGGCGCATTTGGATTTTTGGAAATAATACAATTGGAGCTAGATTTTCTTCATCGAGCCGCCAAGCACGTCAATAAATCCACAAAGTTAGCGGTCTGACCTCATCGTAAGATACGCTTATCCTCACTTGGCGCTGCTTATCCCAGAATGCTTGCTCGCCACCTAAAGCAGTCGAGACGGAGAGAATGTTTGCAGTCGGCGGAGGTATTTTAAATGATTTGAGAAAAACGCTAGTGAAGTAATAAAGAACGCCGTCACTCAATGCCTTTTGGGATGCGTCACGCATTCTACTTCTACATGATGTCCTGGAGACGATTTGATGCGTAGTCGGCCATGCAGTAAATCAGCTATGATGGTCAGCCGATGAAGAAGTCAGCGGTTTATCCTTCCCAGACAAGTCTGATACCAATTCACCGACCAAACCGGGGGTGGAAGGCTTGGTTGGCTTGATCGGGAAATCCGAACCAGGAACTTGGTATAGGATTGCATGCAAAAACTGGCGCCCCCTCCGACTGTTCTACACGCGCCCTAATAACAAAAATTCGGAAAGCTACTTTCCTGAACATTAACACGTCAACAACCGTGTCGCACCCATTCGGCTGAGGGGAAGCGTGTGACATGATGTCGTGTAAAAAATCAATTGGTCTCACGCACAGGGCACGCGAAAATCGTACGTTCGTCAACGTGTTAACACTCCACTAATAGGCTTTTAGTTGTATTTTTGTTAGCTCTTTCGGTACTTAGTGAGCTGGTTCCCACATCGAGATTGTAGACGTTCGTATAACAGTCACACAAAACGGTTTCGTAAAGAACCAGGAAAGGGGGAGAAACTTCGGGGTCTGCCTGATCTTACATTTTAAGTTGCCCTGTCGAAGCGGGCTTCAGCCCACCAAGTACCGTTCACTTGATTGATAATCCCATACCTGGTGTATTCCACACCATGAAGATAATTTGCTGCCGAAGGTTTGTTTACTTTACTGTCCCCACCTTGTCGGTAATGACTTGTGTAAGCCACATTGTAGTGTTACACTCCGTTCCTTGAACTTTAGTTGTTGATCAGCTGAAGTTGGATGGAACATATAACATTTTCCTTGGTTTTTGAATTGAAATAACAGTTTGCAGCTAATTGTATTTTTTAACGAAATTTAACGATTTACCGGAAATTTAACGAAAAATTTCCGTTAAAAAATTTCTTAAAATAATTTAACGCGCAGAACTTCGTGTGCACCCCTGATATGCACGTCTGCACGCGCTGTCGGTGCGATACTGTACTCCGCCTTCGAGGGCCCATAGCTCTTTTGGTTCAAGGACTCAGCAAAAACCAAACATGTTCTTCTATTATATAAAGGGCTAAGATTCTCGCAGTACTATCCATTCCGACCGTTCCACAGAGCTACACTTTCAACAAGGAGCGAGTTTTTATTCTGAGTCGTATTTGGTTTATCGGGTCTTACCGATATTCTCTGAGAAATTTCAAACAGATTCGAGATACTAACCAGGAGACAATCTCAAGGGTAGATCGTAGCGGCGGAGGGGGGGGGGGGGGCAAGTGTTGTAAATGGGAAGAATCGCCTCTCTCTGGGAAACAACAAAATGCAAGTATCTCGACTACGTAGAGTTAGGAACGATGGAAGCTGGGCCGCTGGCGGCGTTAGCCCTCTGTCTGCTCGCGAAGGTCAGGCTTAAGTTGGCTGGAAACAGCGATCATGGGAGTACCCCGCCCCTCTACCCACTGCATTACCGCCGCTCGCTCGTCATCGCTGTTTCCAGCCAACTTGAGCCCGCCCCGCGTGTAGGCAGAGCGCCAAACGCCACAACGGCCCAAATTCCGTCGTCCCTAACTCTGCGCAGAGTTGTATTGGGGACGAGATACTTGCATTTTGTTGTTTCCCAGAGAGAGGCGATTCTGCCCATGTACAACTATATATATATATATCCTTACTATATATAATCGGGAGAGGCATGAGTCATGTCTGAAGCTTCGCCGAGTCCCGCGGCGACAGCGGTTCAGCCCTGCTCACGACATATTAGCTGTTGACGAAAGATGTTGATCGGTTCATCGTATCTACGGTGTTTACGGAGTCATCATTATCATCTTTATCATTATCATTACCATCATTACGAAGCCCACCGCGCTGCCCGAGGCCCGCGGCGACAGCGGGTGGGCCCTGCTGACGGTCATTAGCTGTTGACGGAAGATGTTGATCGGTTCATCGTTTCTACGGTGTTTACGGAGTCATCATTATCATCCTTATCATTATCATTACCATCATTACGAAGCCCACCGCGCTGTCCAAAGCCCGCCGCGCTGCCCGAGGACCGCGGCGACAGCGGGTGTTTACTGCCAACGACACATGACCTGTAGATGGCGCATGTTGATCACAACAAGGGTGTTTATCGACCAACTACCAGAGGGATGGAAATCAAAGAACAATCCATGAGGTTTCGAATGACGTATCTGTTGGCGTGCACTTCTTCGTTCAGCTATCTAACATTAGCAACAGCATATTGTTATGGCCGGTGTTACGATCGGGCAGTCGGTCCTATTAGTCGCTCAGAAAATCAATATCGATCGGCATTATCCATCGCTTGAGCGGAGCTATTGGTTCTCGCCAGACTTAATCGAGCGGGTGTTCCGTGATTATGATGACCGACGGTTGACCAGGTAATCAGCCACCATGTTGAAGCTTCCATCAAGCAATCAATATCAACCGATATTATTGATTGGTCAATGTCATGGTCTGGAAGACGCTTCTTTTGATTTGGAAGTTGTTCACTTTGATTTCAAGAGCATACATACTTCGCGCGCTGGATTACTAAGCTATTTCTACCTGCCCAGGTCCTCCAATTTTAAAAGGTGGACCAGGAGAGATAAGCGAAGAAAGTTCGCCGGACCCACGCTCAGTTCGACTACGCTTTTAACCAAGTCTTGCTCCTTGGTCCTCAATATTCGGCAGTGCTTTGACCAGTTTCCATACTATTATATGCAGACGAGGATAGTAATTTTTTGTCTTAAGTCACCCTTTTCGAAATTCATCACACCTCGTGGCTTAAAGCACGACGACTGGACAGAAACGTCAGAAATTCGATTAGGCTTGACGAGCTGCAATAGGTTGTGAACAGAACCCCAGACGAAGCAGGTGCTGCGGAAATTTTCCTGAGCGCTGTACTGGGATGCTACTGATATTCAGCAAGGCATCATTCGATCTGTAGTAGGCGTTCGTTTGAACATGTACGACTTCGACGCTAGGGATGCTTCCTTACCCAGTGTTGGTTGCCGGCGAAGCCGGCAAGCCTGGCGTGGCCCGCGCGTCCAGCGTACGGCGCCGGCGAAGCCGGCGACTGACGCTGGCTGAGGAAGCATCCCCAGCTAGGTTTGGGCTACGTTCCCAGCGTGGCCCGCCATACCCGAAGCCGGCGAAGCTGGCAAGCCTGGCGTGGCCCGCACGTCCAGCGTACGGCACCGGCGAAGCCGGCTACGGACGCTGGCTGAGGAAGCATCCCCAGCTAGGTTTGGGCTACGTTCCCAGCGTGGCCCGCCATACCCGAAGCCGGCTAAGCTGGCAAGCCTGGCGTGGCTCGCACATCCAGCGTACGGCGCCGGCGAATAAGTAATGTCGTTTTTTTGTGCACTAGGGTTTTAGCTCATTATTGGTTGGCAGATTTGTGTATTTCGAAGATGCACTCAAGTGATTCTAAGGTAAATGAGACTTGCTCTTTTAGAATCTGCCATTCGTTGAATTGTTAGCTTGCAAGTTCAGGTGAAACGGCTTGGCAAATTCGAGTTTCGGAAGGGTAGCAACGCAACGGTTGCTACCAAAAATATCTGTGACGTATATCCCGATGCACTGGACGTTCGCAAATGCAAGCGATGGTTTTCCAAGTTCAAATCCGGTAATTTTGACTTCTCTGACTCCTCTCGATCAGGAAGGCCCGTAACATTTGGCAGCGACATGCTGATGGCAGAACTGGAAGAAGGCGAATCCTTGTCAAACAGTGGAGGAACTTTCGAGTGCTCTCAACGAACCGCAATCAACCATACATTTTCATCCATGCCAAATTGGCATGCTAGCAGGTGTTTGGGCACCGTACGATTTATCCGTCGAGAACCGTGCCAACCGATCGACGCTTTGCAACGCACTGCTTCAACGACACCGTGCAGACTCGTTTTCTGATCGAGTGATCACAGGAGACGAAAAATGGATCTCGTACGATAATTCGAAGCGCAAAACGCAGTGGCTTTCCAAAAATGAACAACCAAGAAGTATTGCGAAGCCCAATATTCATCTCAGAAAGGCAGTCCTCTGTGTTTGTGGAATATCCGTGGAATTGTCCACTTTATGTGCTTAAATCTGGACTGACCGTTGACGCAGACCCTCGCCCTGAGATCGATTGAACCACGATTTACAGGAAAGTATCCGGCGACCGTCAAAAGAAAGGGCATAATTCTCCATCACGATAATGCAAGACCGGATTGTACAAAACGGACGCTGGAAAAAATCTACGAGTTACGTGGGAGGTTCCGCCTCATCCACCGTATTCTCCCGATCTCGCACCTTTGGATTACCACTTACTTCGGTCTCTACAGCGTTTTCTTAGTGGCAAAAAAATTGAAAGTTTGGAGGATATTCATAACGCTATATCCATATATTTTGCTCAAAAACCACAACAGCTTTATTGCTCAGGAATTGAAGATTTGCTCATTACATGGAGGAAGGGTGTTGATAATGACGACTACACTGTTGGCTGAAATGAAGTTTTATTGAAAATTTGTTCAATTGAAATCAAGGTTGAAAAAACGGCATTAGTTATTGGATGATCTTATATATACATATATATATATATACGTATATATATATATACATATATAGATATATAATCAACACAGCCTTTCTCCATCTAATGCACAAATCTTCAGTTCAATCATATATATATATTTATTTATTTATATTTTTATTTATTTATGTATACGTGGAAACCCACGCAAAAACAACACAATACGACAAACAAATCAGAACACTGAGAACATCAAGAACAGAACCAGTGCTAGCATGATTAGTGAAACAATGTGATCAAAGAAAACAAAGTACTAAGGAACTTCTTTCAGATACCTGCCAATAGTCGTTTTATATTTCCTTAAGGAATTTGGAAGCACATTTTTGTTAATATCAAGAATTCAGTGCCTGCTCTGTTTGTGAAGAAAGTAGATCTGATATTACTATTAGCTCTAGGAATTTGGATTTTCCACGGCCACCTCTGGTGTTCGAATAAGAAACTGAATGGAAGTCATTTACAGAACGACCCACAGTAGCATTTATCATCTTATAAATTGTGACTAAATCATATTTTTTCCTGCGACAGGCGAGAGAACGTAAATTAAAGAATTTATTCCTGCCAGGTGCCAAGGGAATGCTATTGCAGTCATATCCATGTACTCTTATCCAGAGCTTTCTTGTAAAACTGTTTTGTACCGCTTCCAATCTGGCGATTTCTAGCTTGGTATTAGGACTAAACACAGTAGTACCATACTCTAGTATAGGCCTCACATAGGTTTTGTATGCACGTAATAAGAGTACTACTAAGTTCGTTCTTAGAGATTTATAAGTATTAGGTCATCCAATAAGTAATGTCGTTTTTTCAACCTTGACTTCAATTGAACAAATTTTCAACAAAACTTCATTCCAGCCAAAAATGTCAACATCGTCATTATAAACAACCTTTCTCCATCCAACGAGCAAATCTTCAATAGCTGAGCAATAAAACTGTAGTGGTTTTTGAGCAAAATATGTGGACATCGCATTTTGAATATCCTCCCAACTTTCAAATTTCTTGCCACTAAGAAAATGCTGTAGAGACCGGAATAAGTGGTAATCCGATTGCGCGAGATCGGTAGAATACGGTGGATGAGGTAGAGCCTCCCATCCTAATTCGTTGATTATTTTCCAACGCCTGTTTTGCAGTGCGGTCTTGCATTGTCGTGATGGAGAACTACGCCCTTTCTGTTGACGATCGCCGGAAACTTTTTCAGTAAACTCGGTTCACTCGAACCAATTGCTCACGATAAAGGTCTGCGTCAACGGTCTGTCCAGATCTAAGCACTTCAAAGTGGATAATTCCACGATTACTTCACCAAACACAGAGGAGTGCCCTTCTGAGATGAATAATCGGCTTCGCAGTACTTCTTGGCTGTTCACTTTTGGAAAGCCACTGCTTTTTGCGCTTCGGATTATCGTACGAGATCCATTTTCGTCTCCCGTGAACAGTCGATCAAAAAACGGGTCTGTACGGTGTCGCTGAGGCAGTGCGCTGCAAAACGTCGATCGGTCGGCACGGTTCTCGGCGGATAAATCGTGCGGTACCCTAACACCTGCTCGGCATACCTTGCCAATTTGGCGTCGATGAAAATGCATGGTTGATCTAGATTCGTTGAGAGTACTCGAAAGTTCCTCCACTGTTTGACAAGGATTCGCCTCCAGTTCTGCCATCAGCAAGTAGTTGTCAAATGTTACGAGTCTTCCTGGTCGAGAGGAGTCAGAAAGGTCAAAAATACCGGATTTGAACATGGAAAACCATCGCTGGCATTTGCGAACGTCCAAGGCATCTGAAGATACATCTCAGATATTTTTAGTAGAAATCGTTGTGTTACTACCCTTCCGAAATTCGAACAGCATGCAATGCCGAATATGCTCCTCTGAAATTTGCCAAGTCATTTCACCTGAACTTGCAAGCTAACAATTCAACGAATGACGCAATGAAATTGTGCTATTGAGTTCTACTCCACCAAGTGTATAGGCACTTCTGTTGGATTGCTGTCCCAGATGAAAAACTTTGGTTATATATCATCTTTACTATATATAGTCGGGAGAGGCATGAGTCATGTCTGAAGCGGCGCCGGCGAAGCCGGCGACGGACGCTGGCTGAGGAAGCATCCCCAGCTAGGTTTGGGCTACGTTCCCAGCGTGGCCCGCCATACCCGAAGCCGGCGAAGCTGGCAAGCCTGGCGTGGCCCGCACGTCCAGCGTACGGCACCGGCGAAGCCGGCTACGGACGCTGGTACTCTATAATAACGCGTTAAGCGATGAGTCATCCTATCGATCGAAGGCGTCGCAGAAATTAGCGGGGGGGGGGGAATCGGAGTGGAAAATGGGGAAATCGGGGGGGGGGGGGAATTACGACACGAAAATAGCGAAAAATACCCAGACGTCTCCTCCATGCCTGGGAACTTCGGCCCTGGGGCAAACAAGGTCGCTGAACACGAATCTGAAGTTTGTTTTTGAAGTATCGATCGCACTCAATCGATATTGATCAAACTATCGATTTTTTGTGGATGTCGTCTAGGCGGTCAAAACTTTGGCCCTAGGGGTAGTCGAGGTAGCTGAACACGAATCTGAAGTTCGTTTTCGAAGTATCGATTGCCACCAATCGATATTGGCCAAATTACGGGTCACGAAAATAGCGGAAAATACCCAGATTTTTTCTACCTTTCTGAAAACTTCAGCCCTGGGGTAGCTGCGGTCGCTGAACACGAATCTGAAGTTTATGAAGTGCTTGGCACAATGAATGAATGAATTCATTCCCATCTATGGCGACAGCGACTGGATGTCCGAGTAGATAGCGAGGCGGACGTAGAAGAGGGCGTCGAGGGCTCGATCCCGGGGGTGTCTATGCGATTTGCTTTGTGGTGTGCTCCCGTTCTTGCAAATAAAGAGTACGTTTTGGCTACGGTGGGTTACCGTAGCCAAGTAGCTTATTGGCTAGTGGTGAATAAGGGTGACGAAGTCATGACTACCGATTTCACCCAGACTTCGCCTATGGGAATTATTATATTTAAGCTGCTACCCACGAATCTGTCACTCTTTAGGTTATCACTTTGCTTGCACTACTTCCCATCAAAGGTTGAGGTCGAAGGTTGGAAAATAAGTCTGACCACATTGGAGAAGAAAGCTATCCTGCTAACATGCGATGTTTGGATGAAATTTTTTTCATCGTCCTTTTCTAGAGCTCTGGAGTGGTGAAGTGCGGCAGTGCCGATTATTCTGCGTACACCCCTTTACTTACACATACCGGTCGTAACCTTCTGCCATCCATCGTCGATCGTGGTCGCAAATAAGGTGACAGCGAGAAATACTTCCAAAACTAATTGAGAACATTCTAAAGAGGTCATATGGGGGTAGCATCTTACGAGAGCTTCCTCAGCAAGACAATCGTGGTTTAATGGACGCTCGACATCATCCCACACGACAAAACTTGCTTCTTCCACATCTGACAACAGGTTGAAAGCGGGGTTAGGAAGCGAAGAAGGTATCCTACCGAAACCAAAATGTAATCTTCATTAGCAAAAAAGCTAACAGTCCACCTGGGGACGCAGAAACTCCACACCCGGAATCGAACCCTCGACCCCCCTTCCGCAAATCTGCATCGCATCCACTCGGCCATCCAGTCGCTACCACCATAGATACGAAACAATCACTTGAACGCACACTGCGGCTTCGTCTAGGAAGCGTCGGAAATTATCATTATTACTATAATCTAACTTTAATTTGAGCTCCAAACCTTTTGTAGGTCAAGCTCTGAACACGACAAGGCCATTCCATGTGTCACTTATGCCTATCAGCCCGCCCTGAATTGTCCATTTTTTGCCACTTTTGGATCACCCAGGGACATTTAGCAAAAACGAAACAGTTCTGTGATCCTCGTCCGATGCCCTACAAGACCATATTGGTCTCGCTCAGAATCTCCTGACTGAGTTCACTGACCTTCCATAAGTGGAGTCTTCGTAAGAATGGTGCGTCGGCTGCAGCGGTGGAGCACGGGTAGTGTTCCGGCTGGACAGGCGTAAATTGTCGGTTAGTTCCCCATAGCTGCCGTTTTTTGGCACATCATGATTTATCTTCGAAATGACATTTTATTCTGAATTTATTTTACTTTACTTCACTTCCACTGATTTTTACTTACTATTTTGCACAAATGGAGAAAAACTTTTTACTGAACAACTAGAGATGTTTCTAACAACTTTAGCATTCGTGAAATAGAGCAAAAACATGAGAACCAAACGTATTCTTTGCAAACTACACACCTCATACATGCAGCTTCCTTATAACCATCAACAAAACATTCAATTGTACCGAAATCAAACAAACACTCACCAGGAGCGACAAACACACCTAGATACTCATCAATGTAACCTGACTTGTACCACGAGTATCTCAAGAAGTTGGAAAACCTAGGGGCACAAACATTCCGATAAATCTGCGAAAATTTCCTTGAATTGGTTGCCTGGAACTGTTGTACCCTCACAACTTCAGAGGTCGATGAGTGCTCGAAAAAAAAAATGATTAGCCTAAACTTCGCCCAATATGAGGTGCTGATGACGAAACTGACATCCGTTTTTAGAATTTCGGCCGATTACGGTAGGTTATAGTAGCAACGGCCTTACTCAACCGTACCGCATCCAACCGTACTCCAAAATAGTACCAAAAAATAATGTCAGATTCGTGATAAGTACCCCGCGTAACCCCCTCGGGCGAAGTTCGAGTTAAAAATTTGCGACCCCTCTTCGTCTTTTACCGGAAATATGAACATGTAAAACAATAGTGCCAGTTGTCCCTCTGGGTCATCTGTGACCACACGGTTTGAAGCTCCAAAGTGAAAGCACTGTGGAAATGCTCCTTGTTTTCCTTGAGGAGCAAATATAGTGCAATAATTTAGAATAAAATGCCATTTCGAAGATAAATCATGATGTGCAAAAAAAGACGGCGGCCATGAGAACGGCACCAACAACCTCGCACCGAAGCACTACCCCGCGCCATCGCCGCAACTGGCAAACCTTTCTTAGGTGCCACCATCTCTCACCGCTCTCGCGCCAGCTCTTTCGCGCACCCAGCCCACATTCAACCCTGAACAAACTCGCTCAGGGTTTCCTTTAGCAATTAGAACACTGATATTCGTAATCAGCATTCCGAGCCCTTTCTAGTGACCCTGGTCTCGACTTGAAGACCAGTACTTTCTCTTAGTATCGTTGATCTGTTGGGATGCAGAATACGTGTCACAGAAGTCGTGCCACGTGAGTCGGGATGCGGAATGCGTGCCGTAGACATCGTGCCATCGCTGGGCATCAACTAATGTATCACAGACGTTATGTGCCCTAACACGAGTCATGGGGACGCTGCGAGTCCCCATGGCTAGGTCGCGTGTTAGGGCAAATTTCCTTACATATAGGAGCATTAAGGAGCTAAATTCATTACTGAATGACGACGAACGCCTCCTGGGTTACTCTGTTCAAGTTTTTAAGGCCTTAATTTCTCGTAGTCACATAGAAAGTTAGATGAATTAACGGCATGTTTTAAGGTTCTGTGTTTCTGTAATAGAGTTTTAATTGTTGCTTTATGGCACATTCCTACCCTTTTCTTTTTACTTGTTTTACGCGTGTGACTGTAACTCGCGTCTTTAAATAAATAAAATAAAAAAATGTAATATGTGTTCGGATTCAAAAGACGTGTCGCGGAAATCGCACTGCGTGCATCCAGATCAAGAAAGCATGCCACGGATCATACTTCGCGCAGCATTCGTTGGATTTTCAGATGACCTTTTAAAGGCTTCGTGTAACGAACGCGGGAGTGCCTGAAGAAGAAAAGACGGTCCAGGTGTTCTATTGTCAGGGTTCGGGGTGAAGCCCCAACGAGGCGTTTGGCGCCCGATAGGCCGCTGAATGTCTGGCCAATAATTTTTGTCAAGGCGACAAGTCGCTCCCGTCGCGGACTATGAACAGGCCCTGAGGTCGAACACCGATAACACCAACCCACACCATGACTGATTCGTGTTCAGCGACCTTGACTACCTCTAGGGTTGAAGTTACGGGCCGCTGTCGATCGCCATCAATTGTTGAGCATCGCCAATACGCCGTGCCCCCACTCCAGCTGTGACGGACGGATGGAAACACACACACACACCACACACAAACATACACACATAGTTACACACGTACACACACACGCATACACACATGCACACACACATCGACAGACTCTCTATATACTAGGACAGGATGTTTAGACCAGAAGAGGGGCTCAAGGTGCGAAACATCACTACAGATCGCCATGACCGCGCTTCACGTGTAAAAATGTGGGATTATAGTCACAAAGATGGTGATGTAAGGAGGTGAAAAGACAGAAAAACAAAGATGGTCGTCTACGCAGAACGAAGGGGATGCGAGTATAAATGCTCAGTCGAAATAAAGACACTTTGATCAACTATCAATGAATCTCTGCATAAGCGAAGAACGCTCAGTGCCTGTCCGCAACCCAGCGTGAACCGGTGAGAACTGGGCTAAGGGATGCGGAATATAGACGCATTCTATTGTTTCTGATTTCATTACACTTACGACCCACAATGCTCCAATTTTCCTATGCCAGTTCGACCCCCCCCCCCAAATGTACACGCATTTCCAGAAGATATATGAAAAGGAAATAAGACTAAAGTTATCAGAGGAACTCACAGGCTTATGGATGCTGCACACTCTGCAAGCGGTGGTAGATCAACAGCAGACAAGGTCGAATAAATCACAGTTGAAGCTACATCGGAGGGCATAGCTCTTTAATTGTTGAATAAGCAAAATGCTGCAAATGCCTTCACAGCTATCAAAGGTTCACCTATGTACGTCGAAACTATGTCCTGCGTGTACTGGATCGGACAGCACTTCCTTGTGGGATCTTGCCCTGTTCCACGACGACGCTATAATTTCGTGCAGCTGCTTCAGACCAACAAAAGAGCGGATTTGTGACACAACTGCAAAAGCAAAACAATAGTCCCTCCGAGCCGCATTTCTAAAGAGAAGCTGAAACACACACCATCAGCTACAAGGTAGGCCGTTTCTTCCACGTACTGTTCAGCAGTAGGAAATAACCCTGACTGCGCCTGTTCACGTTCAACATCAGATATCTTTTCCTTGACGTTTTTGAAAATATTGACAGCCATCAACATTCGATAGTAGACTTTCCTGTCAGCTAAATGTGAGAACTTTCCTTCATAAATTGTAAACTGTAACTAGGCAAACCTAGATCTGAGAAAAGTGTAAGGAGAAACTCACCTATGCAACGCACCAAACTCTCTAGTACTTTCAAAGCGACGCATAGCTCGTGCTTAACTAGCCGATTCTGACCATCAACAGCACCAAGCAGGTCGGAGTGAAACCTGAATGCATGCCTTTCAGGCGAAAATTTCTCTGAGCTATTGGCTGAACTGTGCAACTACAGAGCCTTCTCATGACTGAGAGAGCTTCAAAGGCTTTCTAGGTCTGGTCCATACACTACAACAAGCTCAGGTCTTAGGTGATTGTCACTCGACGTATTCCGCAGTGGAGTGGAGGGAAAATATCTAGTCACATGCGAACGCATAAGGAACACGAGAAATCATATAACGTGCACTAGTATGGTAACCTTCTCACTCAAAGCTTGAGCAGGCTACAAATCAAACAAAACCAAAGAATTTTGCAGAAATACTGCTTCATTAACCATTCTTTTAGCTAATGAAACCCAAGCTCAAATCCGTGGAAACCCACCAGTCAGAGAACAAAGGAAGAAATAGTTTCACGGTACCTACAGATGTTGCCTTCTACCATAGTTTAATCGCCGAATAGTTCAATTTCTAATGCAATGCTTAAATATTAACCTCATTTCTGTAATAGTAATACATCATCTATGTTCTACAGATCCAATTCACTATCATGAAAGAAATCGTCGTCTCTGAAACTGCATTCCTGAGAATAACCGAGAGCTCGAATCAATATTCGCCTCATCGCAAGGCATTGCATCATCATCGTCTAGGAACGGCAAAGAAGCAGTTACTACTACAGTCATCGTGCTTATCGATTTCTTTACTACCTTGTTCGCATTGTAAGTTACACAGCATTAAACTGCGAATTCCCATTTTAAATTACTTGAAAGTGGTGAGAGAAATGCTTACCTTATTCGATGAATAGTGATAATTCTCACTTGAGCTCCCCGAGTTTCGTTAATGTACTGCATGTAGACTATAGGCATTTGAGCAATGTAACAGGACCTTATGAAAATGTCTCAGCCACAAACCCTTCTTAATACACTAGCAATATGGTTCTTTCATGCTGCCTTTATTCCTGAACCTCTATTTCCTGAGTGGCTTTAGATCTACACCCAACAGTAAGGATTAGTTGTATACCCCATGACAGTGTATTATATTTGTCTGTTTGACCTTGAAAGGCATCCGTGAACACTTCTTCTGGTGTATAGAGTGAAAGTGATAATGAAAATACAAGGAGATTCCAAACAGCTGAATAAACCCAAGTAGAAATATTGGTATCCGAGACAACCTACGTCCATAAACTTTTAACTTTAAACGGTTGCATGTGCCTTATACAAGGGAGGTCAATGAACTTCCGTGGCAATTTTAAAAGTGACCTAATGATGGCTGTAGGGGATTGTCTGAGAAGCACCGCAATGGTTTTCAAATTTCCTGCAGACACCTCGGCAGGTCAAAAATTCCAAAAAATCGTATCACTCCAGTGTGAAACGATGAAGCAAAACAGACGTCTGAAACTACCACGTCGTGATTAGAATCTTTCCAGCAAAAGGTTTGGGGCTGGAGCCGCAGCGGAATTGTAGCGTACTCACAATATGTTTCGTACTCACAATAGTAACGGAAGTGTAACACTGAGGTGCGCCGCTCACCAGCAAAAAGGCAGCGACTGGATAGCTGAGTGGATATGAGGTGGCTTTGCAGGAAAGGGGTCAGGGGTTCGGATTCGCAGGTAGGGATTATGCAGTGATGGGGTTGCTCACTCCTCTTTTGTCGATGTAAAGTGTATCTTGAACACTGCAGTGTACCCTACTGACACTATAACGCTATTCTATCTCGTATGATAAATAATAAGGATAAAGGAGGCGTTACTCAATCCCTTCTGGGATGCGCCAGCGCATTCTACTTCTACGGGATGTCGTGGAGGCGACATGAATACGTATTTGGCCATACAATGACTTGCGGTGGCCAGCCGATGAACAAGTCAGCGCTTTATCCTTCCCAGGCAAGTCTGGTACCAATTCACCGACCCCGGAGGTATGAAAGGCTTGGTTAGCCTGGGCGGAAAATCCGAACCAGGAATCTGGTACCGGGTGCACGCGACAGTCGCGCCTCCTCCGACTGCGCTACACGCGCCCATCTCGTATGATACCATTTAAAAATGATGGGGCCCATTTTCGCCCAACATTCTCTGCTAATCGAAGGGGTAGGAACTTGTACTCCCACGAATCCGAAGATCGAAAGCAAGTTTCGCCCAAACTTCCTCTAGTGTACTAATTGAGGTGCTGATAATAAATCTGGTAAACTTTTTCTCGTGATCGCGTCATCTCGCATTTTCATGAGTGATCAAGGAAGTCAATGTCAGTATATAGAAGCATGATCAGACTTTTCTTCACCTATGTGATCAGACTCGCTTTCCAATCTTCTACTTTGAGATGGAAAGTAGTGCACGAAAATAGAGAACTTAGAACAAGAAATGACAGATTCGCGGTCAGCAGCTTAAATAGCTTCCGTAGGAAAGGAATGGGCGAAATCAGTGGTCATGAACCCTGCTCTGAAGGCGAATCTGTCATTCCTTTTCCTGAACTATCTAATTTTCGTGCACTACTCTCTATCTCAAAGTAGAAGACTGGATGGCAAGTCTGATTACATAGGTGAAGGAATCGATTCTATGTACTGACATTGATAACCTTGATCACTCATAAAAATGCTGGATCATGCAATCACGAGAAAACGCTTATCGGATTTATTATCAGCGCCTCAATTAGCCTGCAAGACGAAGTATGTGCGAAAATTGCTTTCGATCTCCAAAGTCGTGGGAGTGAAGTCCCCACCCCTTCGATTAGCAGAGAGTGGTGGGAGAAAATGAGCAGCATCGTTTTTAAATCGTATCATACGGGTTAAAATAATGTTATGTTAGTAGAGTACACTACAGTGTTCAGGATACACTTTACATCGACAAAAGGGGAGTGAATCACTGCATAATCCCTACCTCCGGATCCGAACACCTGACCCCTTTCCTGCAAGGCGGCCCCGTATCTACTCGGCCATCCAGTCGCTGGCGCCCTGTTGGGGAGCGGCGCACCTCCACTTCGGTTACTGTGCCGCTAACGGGCAAACTGTAGTATCGCTGTAATTCCGCTACTGTTCCAGCTCCAAACCTTCAATCACGGCATGGCAGTTTCAGACGACTGTTTTGCTTTATCTGCCCGCACTGAAGTGACACAGTTTTATTTGCAATTTTTAACCTACCCAGGTGTCCGCAGAAAATTTGAAAACCACTACGGTGCTTCTCAGACAGTCCCTACAGCCCTCAATAGGTCACCTTAAAATTACGGGAAGTTCATGGAACTCCCTTGTTAGATGATTCCCTTCAATGCTACGCTGGATAAAGTGTTCTGAAGAGAGTGGAGATGCGGTCAAATTCCGATGAAGAGCAGTCCGCTAAGCCCAAATTCTTCACAAATTGGACTCCATATCTCCAGAGGATTGACCGACGTGAATTTACGAGCCCTCGCATTTGGAGGTGAAAACAGAAACGTCAAAAACCATGTAATGTTCATTAATTAACTACCTGTCAAAAACGCTTAAATAGTCTTGTTCCCGTTCCTCGTGCTCTTTCGCTGCAGCTATAGATTTCGGGTGAAATGGAAGCAAGGATATCATCGCTCCATTGGCATTTCCTGCCTTTCCTGAAATAACACAACCAAATTCAAAGACATCCGGCTCTTATAGATGAATCCATTCGCGTAGAAAGAACACGATGCCGTCCACCTGCCACCCTTGTGGCAAAATTGGACACATGGTAAAACTGATGAGGTGTTTTTCGATGGATTACAATACAATCCCACGCGGACCTCAAAGGGCACTAAAGTTTTTCCTCTCTCCGCTGGCGAATAGAAGGAAAGTTGCAGATTTCATCATGTTGTACAGAATTCTCGCTAGTAAATTATCTATCAATCCAACAGACTTCCTTGGTGGAGTACTGGCAAAATCCATGAGAGGAAAGCTCAAACTCCGCGTCTCTGTTGCTAAATCGAGGATAAGGTGTGACTTCCTAACCTACAGGTTTCTGAAGGAGTTTAACTTGCTACTTGGAAAGTATGAAGACCTATCGAGGCTCTCTGCGCATGCTTGCAAGTTGTTTATAGCGAGTTAGAGAAAAGGAGATATGATTTAATACTGTTGTTTCTGTTCGACTCGTTCATGATTAAGTGTTATACAGTACTGTGTTGTATGCTGTTATATGCTAGACTGTTGTCTATGCCTTAAATAAACAAATAAACATGTTTCCTGAGTTCCTTACCTTGTTCAGTATACTTGTTATAAAAACGTTCTGTTTGATTTGATATGGTATTTGTAACGCTGTTTAAGATACGCTAGAAAGTTAGTCAGAACACACAAATAACGCCTAAAAAGCAACGAGTACAACGCGGCCACAACGTAATGCATTCAAACAAGACGAAATCTAAACTGAGCGGAGATTGGAAGAGAAAACCTTTTAAATACGGGCTTGTTATAGTAAGCAAATGGATCACGTCCGCTTGCTCGATAAATATGGCGTTTTGCAGTTTCCCATCCTCGAAGAGCTAGCATGCTTGCGCTCGCTTCCCCAGCGATGGCCGTCCCAAATAGGATTTTGCGCCTGCAGTTCGCAAATGTCATAGATCGGCACTTACAGGGAAGCGGGCCCATGCGCACAAAATGTGTGTTTTTGGTCGTGTTCTGTGCTCTCCTCCGCTAACGCGTCAGCAAGGGCTGGATAAATCTCGGAAACTAGGGAAGCGTACCTCCACTAGGTTGTTTACAGGTCGCCACATCCTCTATTGCTGCAGAGAGATCCTTGACTCTCTTCATCTGGAATACCAGGAGTTATTAAGCAAGTACTATCGTGAGTTTTCTTAGCTTTCAAGAGGCAGATGTACAAACGAAAGAACAGTAGAGCCGCGAAGAGACGGCGGCGAGCTGCTCCGCAACCTCACGATGCCGCATTTGGCAAGATTGCACAACGAGAGAATGGTGGAACCGAAGAGCACCGCGAATGACGTCATGACTTCGGTCTTCTACCGAGCTGTTGCTGACCACACGACAAGGTAAACGGAGTGGAAACGAACTCGTAGACTTGCGGTTTTCGCGTCGATTTCGTTCGTGTAGCCAGCAGGCACGGTGTGGGCTTTCTTCCGCACACCACAGCTTCATTGTGTTGGCACATCTGAATTCTATCCACAAACCTACACAAAGTGCCTCGAGTAAAAACTTACAGTTAGCCTCTTAACTGCTCCCTAAATCTGAATGCTCTTTCCGGCTCAAATGTTGTCAGTGATCTCAGTTCTGTGTAAGCGCATTGGCAGTAAAACCAGTTGCAGTTCTAATAATTCAAGCTTTCGCATATAGAGCTTGTCTGGATGACGAGAGCGCAACGTTAAGGCAAGATTTCTAATCATGACAGAACGAGGAGTTACAGCGCTCTAGCAAGCGCTCTGCGCTCCATTCGTCGCCGCGAAGGTTAAAATAGAAGCGGCTTGTAGCGTTCCGTGAAGCTAATGAAGTTCTTTTAGAACTCGCGACTAAACAGGTGAGGTTTTCGGTCCTGGGGCCGGATTTATGAACAATTAAACTCGCGAGAGGGGTGTAGGGGATAGAGATAAGATAAGCGATAGAGATTTATGCTTCATGGCGGATATTTCTGACACTCGTTGATGGATCCGGCCCCTGTTCTCAAATCTTGCGGGTGTGCTGACCAAGAAGCATGATAAACGCGAAGAGAACTTGCGAAGGACGGAGAACGCCGAGAACACTGAGGAACGACAAAAGGGGGAAGGCGGAAGCGTTTTCTATTCCCAATCTATCTATATCTCAGTGAATTAATCGGATCCCCGGTCTAAATCTCGGTGATTTCCTGGCGAATTACTGCCGAATTACACATGCGAAAAGTATGCAGCAACCGCAGGAGATGAGTCGATAAGTAAAAGACGCAAAAAAAAACCTGCGGAAATCTGCTCATGGTGCAAGCCTAGATAGGCTAGAGGTGTCCCCGGGAGCTTCCCCTGCTAGCAGCAGTGTCCTTCTAAAGCTATAAGGTATGCGTTCCAGTGCATAGTGACTCCGTTTTTTAGGGATTTAGCACAAATTGTACGGATGTTATGAAGGAGGAAAAGTGTGGACGCGCGCTTTAGACTTGCGCCTGGCTCGCTATAGAGATAACGGTAATTAGCGGGCTTGTGCCTACATCGAGGTTTCACATGCTCGTAAAACTATCACAGAACGCTGTTCCTGAGACAGTACTCGACAAGGGAAGGATCCGACGGTTCGGCTGATCCAACTTACTCGTTTCAAGATGCCTTGACGGTGCGATGCGGGAACCAGACCAGAGACCGGGTTTATCGACAATTAAACCCGTGGGTATGCGGGGTATAAGGAGTAGAGATAAGATAAGAGTCAGATAGAGGTAGGGCAAGAATGAAAGACGCAGGCTTCATCGTGGGTATCTTTATCCCCTATACCCGAGAGTTAGTCGTTGATGACTCCGGCAAGCACCGAGACACCTAACCGATAGTTTCAAGCATCTTCAATGCAGTGCCTAAATTGGACTGTATTTGGCTTCGGCGGTCAGACTGCATCGCAAGACATTGCTATCAGTTGTGAGAAGATGCTTTTAGTTTTCTTCCACTTCGGTAAAATCACTAGCAGCTACAGACATTCCCCTTCTGACAGTTCATCAGCTGCTGAATGCAACGAGTAAGTGGTCATCACTGTTTCGACCCGAAAACCAAACACCTTGTCTTCTTCACTCATGATGATGATGCTGCTTGCGATCTTGATGGGGTGTTGCTTATACTGCTCATGACTCTTGCTTTCTGGAGTGATCGTTGAACTTTGCATTCTCCAACCCCAATCTTTCAGAGACAGCGATTTCAGAGCGCAAAGCAGTCTTTGGCCAAATGTCGGCAGATCCGATGAAGCTGACCAAGAAAACGCGATCTACGAGGTCCCTCAGGTCCCTGGCCGTGACGACTTCAGCAGACCGCGCCGCGACCGCGCGCTCGAGGATAGTGGCTCGCCCCCTGCGCTGCGCTTGTGGAGGTGGATGAATGCCCTACCCCACGTTGTCGTAAATTTGTTTGTTCTCATGCCACTCTCTGGCGGTTTTCCTGAGGACGGCTTCATCAGGGGACGGCTTCATCAACGACTGACAGCAATTTAACAGAGAATATACAGTTGAAATCCCTGATAGCGCGACTTACCCAGCAATAAAGTGAGGCATTTCGCCGCGCTATCAGGGATTTCGGCTGTACCTTCTCTGTTAAATGGCTGTAAGTCGTTGATGAATCCGGCCCTGATTACCAACCATTTCAACAATCTACTTGTCCGTTCTCCTCGTGGCGCAAGTAGGATGGGGGTCACCATGGCCTGCCGCGGCGAGTACCCATACAACGAATGTAAATGCAGTCTTATCGGTACTATTGTACTTTTGGTACCCACTTAATCTTGCTCAAAATAGGTCTAGTGGGGGTAATCTGCCATGGGAGGAACGAATATCATAGTCGTTTTTTGCGGAAATGCCTTATAAGCCCGTTACATTAAGTTAAAGTTGCCTAAGGCCTTGCGAAATAGCGCGCGCTGGTAAGAGACGCAGAGACACCGCCTCCTACCAGCACGCAATTGCGACCGTGGAGGGGGGGGGGGGGGGGACCAACGGGCAGGCGCGGCGACTAGCTACACACAGAGAATGCAAGTGCAGCCTTATTTCCTCTTTTTGGTTACAGATCCGCGTCTTATTTGTTTCCATATTAGCAACGGAGGGGACAACAGGATGAAGGCAATTTTAGCACGGGTGCACTAGTGGGCCCACATCCCGGAGTCCCTTCCCCTGCCCAATTCTGTGCTCTCCTCCGCGCGAGCGGAGAGCACACAACAGGGTTTTCAAGGCTTTTCGAGATTTCAAGGCTTATGCCCTGGCTAACCTCTGCTGCAGACTAGAGACGGCGAAATAGTGCACATCGGTAGGAGACGCACTCTGCGTCTCTTACGAGCGCGCGCTATTTTGCAAGGCCTTGGGCGATTCGAACTTAATATAACTCGCTTATAAGGCATTTCCGCAAAAAACGACTATGATATTCGTTCCTCCCATGGCAGATTACCCCCAGTAGACCTATTTTGAACAAGATTAAGTGGGGTACCAAAAGTACAATAGTACCGTCTTACCTCCTATTTTCCATTACCAATCCGTGTTTGGCGTAAATAGGGTCGCGGGGGGGGGGGGGGGGGGAGACGGGGTCGCCATGCCGCGCACCCATTGTGCGTCTCTGCATACAACGAATGTTCATACAGTATTATCTCCTCGTTCCAATTACAGACAGATCCGTGTTTTATCTACTTTCGAATTTGGCAAGGGAGGGAGCTCCAGGATGTAGCAATTTTAACACGGGCGCGCCACTCGAGCCACACCCTGGAGTCCGTTCTCTTGCTCAAACCTGTGCTCTCCCCCGTTGACGCCGAGGAGAGCACAGAACAGAGCTGTAGCATTATTTGTTCCTTTTCTTTTCTATCGGTGTGCCTTGTCGCTTTGTTTTTGTGTTGGTGACACTTTTTAGGAGTGGCCACCACCCCCCCCCCCCCGACCCGGTTTGCGCCATTTCGAGATATCTTGCCGCTGTGCAGCGGGCGCCAGCCCGCTTTGTACCGTTCACTGCCCTGTCCAGAGAAAAGGAGAACTGAAACGAAGCGTTGGAACACGAAGAAAATAGTCAATAAATGCAAAAAAACACGAAACACAATCATAGTAAGGAAAACAAATAAACAACGGAGAACGCAGAATTGGGCAGGGGATGGGACTCAGGGGTGTGTGCCGACTAACAGACCCGTGTTATGAGGCCTATCGCCACTCTTGTCCTACGTCCTCGACTTCCCTCCCTTGTCCAATACAGAGGCGGGTCTTAATCGAAAAGAGGGGATAGAACTGCATTTACATTCGCTCTATGTAGCTACTATTCACGCCTGCACGCCTCTGCATGCTATGGTGACCCCTCCACCATAGTGTCTATCTCGCATACCGTCGGGCTTAATTGTTGATGAATCCGGCCCCTGGTTTGCGATTTTTCTCGCGTCGCATGCGTTTCTGAATGCCAAAAAACGCTTCAAATAGTGACTTCTAAAAAACATAACTGAAAGGGATTACATTATGTGGTTCAGTCAGAGTGAAGTGTGACTATAGCTTTCCTGGGGTCGGATTCATCTTACATAACTTTAACAGAGAACTCGCAGCGGAAAACTCAGATAACGCGGCTTATCAGTCACCATATCGCTTGATAAGCCGCACTTTCAAAGATTTCGCTTGTAATTTTCTCTGTTAGATTGCTGTAAGTCGTTGATGAATCCGGCCCCTGGCGGAAATAGGCTGGGGGGAGGGGGGGGGTGGGAGCGTCACCATGTACGCGGTGGATACTCGCCTTGGTAGGACATACATGCCCAGCTACATTAGAAATGTCCTAGCTCAGTTCACCACAACGGTAGGACGCGCCAGTGCTGCATAACATTTTTAATTTCGTACAAAGCGTGTACTCAAATGGAAATTTCACTTCCAGTGTATGCAGTTGAGCGCGCTACCGAAAGCGGAATGTGACACAGGACACGGCGAGTCGGTGGGTGGCTTTGCTGGTCGGATGCACCACCTCACACCGATTTGTTCCAGAACGTGAGCGGTCAAGAATGGGCTCTCCGTGCTTGTATGTTGTATGAATACAAGCTCGGCCGATCACCCGTGGTCTGTTGCCGAAACCTCCGCAAAGCGTTCGGTGGCGCTGTGAGCGAATGTATATGTCGAGCATGGTTCCGGCGATTCCTATATGGAGACGAGAGCCTCAGCAACCTCCCAAGTACAGGTGAAAGTGCTCTAAACTGGCGCCTTTTCTTAAGCGCTCCAACTTTAAGTGAATTTATACAGCACTAATACTTCTGCAATCGTGACTAACGTTTTCGTTTAAGAAAACTAAAAAAAATCCGTATGTAGAGAAAAAAGAGAGTGGACCTCCCGCTCTAGGCTTGCACTCAAATTCTTATTAAAAGATAATTCATTGATGTTAAGCAGGCATGTTTTACTCTACTACATATGCCTTGTTGAGAATCGATACCTGTTGTGAGGGTTTTATTCAGGTAGAGAACGAGCGGTAAAGTCATTCCACTAACCATTTCGGTCGTTTTTTTTAACAAAATTTGATTTACTTTTGGGCGCAATATGGCTCGGGGGGGGGGGTCACCTCCAAACAGATTCAAATATGTATATAACGCCAAAAAAACCTATGCTGAACGCAGAGGAGCAATAGAACAATAAAAAACACTACTCTACTACATATGCCTTGACTCTTCTGTCATGCGTCGGCGAATATGTATAAAAAGCTCGATAAGGCACCGGGCTAGAGTGTGTCGCCGCATCAACTGCCGCTTCGACTCGCCAGATCGATAGGAGCGCGCAGCGGCGCGTCGCGCGTCGCGTCGATATCCGCCCTGTTCAAGCTCGCCAGCGAGGATGGCCGTTGTTCCTTGACGGTTGGCTGGCGTTTGAATCGGCCATTGGCGCTAAAATTTCGCGTTGGCGCTGGATCACGGAAACCGCTGCTCTTGTCAATGCGATCTGATTCTTCGATGGTTATAGGGTAAGCGACGACCATGACACGTGTTTTCCTCTATTCGTCGATCCATCAGGCCATCCTGACTATGGATTCCCCTTGCATTGCTCCCTACTTCTCTTCTCGCTCGTCCTAGAGTCCGGACAACGGAACACTCGACACCTCTACTGCGACCGGTGCTGGGTTGGTTGACGAATGCGTTTCATTAACGCATTTTTCAAAGGAGGAGGGAATCATTTACAACCATTTTTTATTTGGCAAAGCACGCATGGAAGGCATGCGCTAGTTCCAGATAGAGAGAGCTATGGAAGGCGATTTTTGATGAGATAAAAGGGCGATGATTTGGAAAATCTCATCCAATAATGGTGTTAATTGTACCTGGACAGCGAATTAATCAAGGGAGCTTAAAAGGAGGAATGTCTATTGGGAAAGCTGGTTTGTCAACAACATCGAATAAATGGAATTTCAACATCTTCCTGTCTCGTGTGGGTAATATCGCTTAGAGGCAATGCACATGACAGCAACAGGAGCAACAGGAGTCCACCTTTAAAAAATGGGACCGATGTTCCCTGTCTGCGTTAGGCTGGGTCCGCGGCAGGCTTCTGCGCTCTTCGAGCGCAGAACCAGGCTAGGGAAGGGACTCCAGGGTGTGTGCGATCCAAGCTGCTGGTGTGGAAGCTCCTTTCGTCGCTCAGGGGGACTTCGCGGCAGGTTTCTGCTCGAAGAGCGGCTAAGCGCATACAGCTGGAAAAATGCGCAAAAAATGCCCCAAAATTGCGTACGCGTCGAAGCCCTCGTACTCCAAGTAGTAAGCTGAAATGCAAGTATGCCACAACGCAGTAGAACCGAACCACCGACCTCCCTCGCATGAAGCGACGCAACTTCTTCCACTGCAGCACGACCCGCTTGCCTGTTGTGCTACGCGGGCGCACAAGACATTGATCGATTGTCAACGTGGACGCCGACGCGCGATCTCTACTAAGCTAGGAGGCGCAGACAGCAAGAGATCACGAGCTCCAGCGCCAACGCGCGCTTGACTTTCGCGCCAATGGCCGATTCAAACGCCAGCCAACCGTCAAGGTTTAACTTCCACCGCCAGCGAGTGCGTCATTCGTTATCGTTTATTCTCTCGAATCTGTGTTTGCGAGACGTTACATATGTTGCTAGGTTCATTCTCGATAGAGGGACACCGAATAACGTCGGAAGGAAGGCCGGCGAATCTGTTTGGAGGTGACCCCCCCCCCCCCCGAGCCACATTGCGCCTACTTTTGTTTCCGTTTCGGTATTCCCTACTTCGGTTCACTCCGTTTCCCGTCTTTTCTGTTGTCCTCCACGTTCTTCTTTCTTGCAAAGGATTGTCGCACATCGCTCGGCAAACAATATCCATGGTGTAAGCCTGAATGCTGTGTTATGGGAGTGGAAATGCGAGGTTTAGTGGTCTTCGGGACGGTTTTCACTCAATTGTAGTGATGACGAGATGGCAGTGACGCGTTTTCCAGAAAGAAAAGTTGTTCCGAGATCCTGGACCATGGGTCTTGGACCGCCGTTGAAGTCACCTAATTGCGGCGACTTTTGCAGCGCTATTAGCCGCGTCCGGGGCGACCATCCTACTATATTCGTACATAATGTCCCCAGCCGAATGAATTGTGTGAACCCTGACCAATCGCGCTGCTCAGCGTCGGATCGCGTCGTTGAAGGAATCGGCGCGCTGCGATTAATCGCAGTGGAGTGGATATCTGATAACCAAAACCAGATCGGAATCTTCAAGCGCAGGACCAGGCTATGGAAGGGACTCCGGGGTGTGCTCCATCCAAACTGCTTGTGTGGAAACTGCTTTCGTCGCGTAGGGGGAGTCCACAGCTGGGTTCTGCAGGAGAGCTACAGCTGGAGAAATGCGCACAAACCACCAAAAAATGGTGTAGACCAGGGGTGTGCGTTTACCGGTTAACGATTTACCAGTTTCTCGCGTTAAATTCTTTTAACGAAAACTTCCGGTGAATTCCCAAATTTACCGGAAAATATAACGACTTTTTTTAAATACAAAATCATGTTCCTATCTATCGAATGGAGAAGGAAACACACTCCTATCTCAGTTTAGAAGTGATTGCTTCTATCTTCTCTAACTTGCTGTTAGCGTTCGTGGTCCTCAACCTCATTAAGACATCCATGCCCATATCAGGAGGCGGAGATGGTGCGCTCCAGTGTGAAAGCACGCTAGCAGTACCTCGCGCTGACATTCCCCACACGACATGAGACAATTTCTCGTACAATAAGTCTCGCAGGTTCCTGACGAATAGCAACGGAACCCTCGCGGTCGTAGGAACCCTCGAGCTATTGGGGGGCACTGCGGTTGCTGTCCCGAACAGTAGGTGGATAGAAGGGGTAGCTCGCGTTGCCGGGCTGTTGCAAATTAGCAGTCGCCCTTCGGTTGCTATTGCGTTGCAGCGTACCTTCACACCCCCGCTGCCTAGGGAGCCAGATATCCGATATCCACGTATATCCAGGTGGCAGTAAATGTATATACGCATGTGTATATATGTGTATACATAAGGTATACACATACATATGTACATATACATATATACATATATGTATACACATATACATATGCATATGAACCATACACCATATATATCTATGTACACATGCGTATATACGTATACATGTATGTGTGTACACATATATACACATGTATATATAGTGTATTCATATACATGTATATGTGTATACATATACATGTATATGAATATGTATATGTACATATGTATGTATATATGTATGTATGCACATATATACACATGCATATATTTACTGTCACCTCGATATATCGATATACGTGTATATCGATATACCTGGTCATTTCAATGGAAAGTGACAATCTCACAACACAATTTTTAAAATACAAATTTATTAATGTAATCGAATTTATTACCAGCGAAGTAGCAAAATGTAAAAAAGTGCAGATATATAAAAAAGTAAGGAGTCTAAAAGAAAAATAAGAGAAGACCTAAAAAATAAGAATAAGAGAGACCAAACGCATGTAGGTGAGAACCTAGCAGAGATTAGAAGTGAGAACCGAGGAATGGCGAATAAGGCTACGTGGTCACTGGGAAATCATTAAATCACTGGAAATAAATTTAGTACACACAACAACTTCAAGTTTAAAGAAAAAGCACTAGAAAGCGCTAGCGACAGACTACATAACAGTACCACATAACAATAAAATGAACATGATAATAGAGATCAGGGGTGCACATTTAACGGTTAACGATTTAACGGATTTAACGAATTAACGGCATTTTTCGTTAAAATTTGGCTTAACGACTTAACGGAAATTTTTAGAAATTTAACGGAATTTTTAACGGAGGACTTTTTTCTCAGTGAGTTCATCACAATTGCCCTTATCGCTAGTCTTCACTAATGTTGCAGGTCTCATCCTCCCTATTAGGACTGTTCTTAAATGAACTATTGAGATCAGCAAGAATATTTTAATGTTTTCATGAATATGTTTTGAATTTAAAGAAAATAAATGCATTTCGGGTGCGCGAGTAGCGAAGTTGGAGGAGATGCCGGGGTCGTGTGCCCCGATACCAGGTTTCTGGTTCGGATTTCCCGCCCAGGCCAACCAAGCCTTCCATCCCTCCGGGGTGAATTAGTACCAGACTTGTCTCTTGTCCATCGGCTGGCCACCGCAAGTCATTGTATGCCCAAATACGCATTCAACCCGCCTCCACATCCCGTAGAAGTAGAATACGTGGCGGGG
Organism: Heligmosomoides polygyrus polygyrus; assembly: GCA_947396885.1. NCBI lineage: Eukaryota > Metazoa > Nematoda > Chromadorea > Rhabditida > Heligmosomidae > Heligmosomoides > Heligmosomoides polygyrus. The sequence continues at coordinate 2,967 of CANDYH010000749.1, read as the reverse complement.
ATAGTGATTGAGTAATGCCGCCCTTTATCCTTCTAACCTTTGATGCATTTTGGACCTAGAAGTTTCTTCGCCGAGCCTACAAGCACACCAACGAATCCACAAAGATACTGGTCTAACCTCCTAGTAGGATATGCCTATCCTCTCCTGGTGTTGCCTATCACATGATAGTTTTGCCCGCCACCTGGAACAGTCTTGACGGAAAGAATGCTTCGCTCGCTGGACGTATCTTAAGCAATTTTAGAAAACGCTAATAAAAAATAGGAAAGCTACTTTTTATGATCGTTAACACGTTGACGACGCAGCACACCTTTTCGGCAGTGTAGGGCCGTGTGACACGATGTCGTGTCACGGTCTCGACGTTGCAAAAAATGGATTGGTCCCACACACCGGGCACTCGAAAATCGTGCGTTCGACAACGTGTTCACATTCCACTGATAGGTTTTTAATTGTATCTTTACTAAATCATTTCTGTGACCAATGGGGTGATGCCGGCATCGAGATTGTATATGCTCGTAGAACAGTCACTCGAAACGGTTTCACAAAAAAAACTAAGAAAGGGGAACCCCGTGTTTTGCCTGATCGCAAATTTTAAGATGCCTTGTTGGTGAGCATCTTGCATGGTAATTCCATTCCTCTCTTGTTCCACACCCTGTAGATAATCTGTCACTGAAGGCTTATTTATTTTTCTGTGCTTGATGATGAACTGTTTTTTATATTGCAAAGTTACACTCCATCCCTTGAACTTCAGCTGTTGACCTCATGAATTTGAAAGGTTTTCCTTGATCTTTTCACTTAAAAGAACGGTTTGCAGCTAATTGTAATTTTTTTAACGAAATTTAACGATTTACCGGAAATTTAACGAAAATTTTCCGTTAAAAAATTTCGTTAAAAAAATTTAACGCACAGAATTTTGTGTGCACCCCTGATAGAGATGAAGAAAAAGAAGCAAGTTTAGAATCATGAGAAAACGTTAAACTCTACTCAATTTTCTCAACTTTCTGAAATTCGTCCCAATTTTTAGTCAACTTTTTATTCAACTTTTTGCTCATTTATTTTAGCAAAGTTTTTGTAACGTAACCGCATTTAGAACGAAATTTTGGACGAGATTTCAATTTCGAAATAGATTTATGCACAAGTACCGTCCCGTAACGTAGTGTTTGGCTAGAATTTAGGTAGCGTAACGTAAACCCGACGGAGAGGTGTGAAGACGAAATCGGAGATGAGGCACCGAACCGAGGGGGAGCGACTGGAAGAAGTTCACCTGGGAAAAAGCTTAATCGAAATAATGTGGATGGCGTGCGAATTTGCTGGAATGCTAGAAGCTGTACCGCTTCGGATAACTTCCCACATACGGGAACTAACTAGCGAACTAGACGAATTAACTTAATAAAAATTCGGTTTCCTGAAGCTGAGACATATAATTGAGACATGTGGGTGGAAATGCATCGATTATTACCGAAATTCAGGCTTACGTATCTCCAAATTAGCGCCAAAAATTGCCGAATATAAAAGTCGCTACAAAATTGATTAGCGTCAAAAAATGCTAAAAAAGTGTCAGTGCAAAACTGATTAGTGTCAAAAATTTCCGAAAATAAATCTTACTACAAAATTTGAATAGACATAAAATTAAACACACAAGAAAGAGCAAGGAATACAATGAGGATGCAGAGTCGAAGGCAACAAGATGAGGAAAACGAATCGATGAACTCTCACATGTATTGAACTCCTGAAGAGACAGCATGGTGCAGTCTACTCGACGATTTGGTCGTCGTCCTCGTCATTCTGAAAGCGGCGGGGCGGCCTGTTTCGTGGTCGCATGGCGTCGGCGCGTATTACTTTCACTTTCTGAAAAGAGATGAATTAACTAATTTCTAACCACCCTGGAAAAATTCCTCTAAGGATAGGAAGACGCACCGGAGGCGGGACTAGACGGCCGTGTTCGTCCAGCACATGCTTGCGAAGATCTCTCCTAAAAATACAAACTTGATTAAGCAGATTGATACCACGAAGCAAATAGCAGACGACTTACAGCGCTCGTTTTGCGTTGTTGTTTGTGCTGTTTAAAGACACGTTGTTGTTGTTTCTGCTGTTTAATGTTAAGTTAGTGTTAATGGCATCAATCGCAATAACAAATCATGCACAGAACAAAATCACAAAATTAATCGGAAACAAGGAAATCGCAAAAGCTAAAGGGAAACGATTGAATCCTAACACGAAAACAAGGCGCAATAGTAGTCGGGGGGGGGGGTTACCTTAGAAAAACGCCACTAAAACACGAAAAAATAATGACACACTACTAGGGCGGAAAAAGCTCCCCCCCCCCCCCAACTAACGTAGCACCTAGTGGGATGGCTGCAACAACGCCATCAACACATCTTAAGTTAATTCGCCGCCCACACCGTTTCCGAACAAGTTCACATCAACATTAATATCCGAATTGTCTCTTCTCCTAAGGCTCCCGTCACTTAAATCGTCATCGCCATCCACGCCGTTTACGCACAAGATTTTTCAGACGAGATTTCCTCCACTCAGCTACACTTCCTTCTTCATTGTGAATGTCAATTCAAAACAATTCAAACAATTACGTTTAAACGTAAACGCAATTGCTTGTTCACAACAAACCCATAGCGGTCCAAAGTGGCTCGGGGAAAGGGGGAAGGGAGGAGTGGGAAGGACGAGGGGGAAGGGTGATCCTCCCTCCAGCAGAAAAGGGGCAGGGAGCTGTAACTGCGGGTCGGCGTACATCAGAAACATCAAAAAAGGACGTCTTCTAGCCAACGAGGACGCTGCGGCTCCAGCGAACAGTTAGAAACATCAGAAACATCCAAAAAAGGCCGTCTTCTAGTCAACGAGGAAGCTGCGGCTCCAGTGAACAGTTCGAAACATCAGAAACATCAAAAAAGGACGTCTTCTAGCCAACGACGAAGCTGCGGCTCCAACGAACACTCTTACATACATTCGAAGTAC
>CANDYH010000748.1:0-18130 GCA_947396885.1 Heligmosomoides polygyrus polygyrus | reverse complement strand
ACCAGCGTCGTGTGTTGCCTTACTAGTCCCTTATTAGGGTTACTTTCTTGGAGAGATGACTCCTTCTAAATCCATTACATTTATGTACTACATCGCGCATGCTGCAATGAATGATACGCTGATGAACGCGGTAAGATCGTTGTCCTTGTTTGAGCTTATTCTCTGAATGACTTCCATGGCATGCTCTTGCTAACCCTCACGACCAAATCTGTAGCCGCGTTTGTTCTAATGGACCTTTTACTGAGACTACCCAATAGGTGAGAACAAATAGATCAGGACTTACAGTGCTCCACGAAGTCTTCGATTACCGCTAACATTAGTTTTGTTAAAATCCTCTCTGCCTACCAAATAAATTATAAATATTCATATAAATTCTTTATTGCGGCCGAAGTTGCGACGAACTCGTCTTTCTCAAGGCCTGGAAGAAGATTGAAATTCTTTTGACTCTTTGAGATTCACTGGATTAAAAAAAAACATCGCATCCACCTCTTTACCAGGAACAAAATACTCCCAGAAGTGCTTGGAAACGTTGCCACATCTCTGCATTCGAGCTCACGATCACTCCAGCGAAAAGAAACCCATACCCATACCATCTGGCCACCACGGAACAAGTAAGATCTACTGGTATGGTCAGATAAACTGCTCGTAGTGCCGGAGAGTAGAAAATGTGCGCAAAGCAGTATACGCGGCCTCACAGCTCGCACAAGCGGATAAAAGGCGAAAATTCATTGGTGATGGAGATGCATCCTTTTCCGTTGTTAATGGATGGATTTCGTTCATGAATCCAGAAGGCATCGAGAGCCTTTCTAATCGCTTTTTTCGATGATGCAACACCGTACATTTTACACTAAAATCATCCCCAGGGTGAGCAATGTTGGTATATTTACCAGTACAACATCCGGTCCAAGTCTGCTCGCGTAAGACATTGGCGCTCAGCTGCAGTGACAGTCCGAAATGAAAAGCAGTGAAGGGCAGATTTTATTGTTAAAACGCGTTCATGTTTGGGCCGCGTCGCGCTCTGCTTTCTCGCACTTCATAGCCATTTAAGCCCTACGCACACTTTTGCGGCAACGCGGCAGCTCTATCTTTAAGCATAGGGCAGAGACGCAGAGTCGCCGCGCGAGGCAAAACTAGCCTCGCGCGGGCCTGCCGCTGATGTGCCGCCCTACGCGGGCAGATGGGCTGACGCGGTGGCAGCGGCAGTAATCCTTCAAGGCATTGTTGGCCGCACTGCCGCGTTGGTGATTGAGCGAGCGGGGAGGAATGCCGCGTGAACTCTAACACGAGGCTGTGGAAGCCGCGTACGCGGCTGCCGCAAAAGTGTGCGGAGGGCTTTAGGGTTGGCAATTTTGCAGGACAACATACGTGACTCTTCGTGCACCTCATCACATCCTTGTTGCTAAACATGTTACGAAGCACAGTACGTTTCACAGCAGAAGGATAGGCCGACATGACGTGGATGATGATATTCTTGGAGATGCCCTTGTGGTACCATTTCAAACTGTATTGTCTGTTGAAAACCTGATTTGTGTATTCAGAAAGGGCAGCCAGCCTTCGCACGAAAGTGCTCGCGTGAACATTAGGTTCGCAACTAAGTCCCGCCGTTTTTCTGCATTTTATTTCGAATTTCGCCGAAAGTCGCTTGCATGGTATTACATGCCGTTCAAAAGAAAGTCATCTGCTCTATCAGGAATTATGTCTCCTTTTTCTCAAAAGAAAGTCATCTGCTCTATCAGGAATTATGTCTCCTTTTTCCATTTTGGCTTTTGTCAGTTTTTGAATCAGTAAGCTGAAAGGTCAAAAAAGGAAGTGACCCTTGCCGACAGCTCCTTTCCGCTCAAGTCTGAGGCTTTTTGCACAACTTTATGAGCATTAGAAGGGATATGATTTACTTTAGGAGAACATTGTTAGGTTTTCGTTAAATCCCAGGGCATTAAAGTGGAGTGTCCCGATGATGTAAATTATTTTACGAACAGCTTGTGCTCTTCCATTAATTTTTTGGAGACTGTTGTATGCCCGAAAGAAAATGTTTTGCTCCATCAAACCATATGTTCCGTTTACATGATCATGTTTTTTTTTGTCAATTTTTAGCGGGATGTTAAAAAAATGAGAAAATTCGCATTTACCAGCCTTTTCTCGCCCAGTGTCACATGTCATTTGAATGCAAATATTCCGTTCTACCAGAATATATGCTTTGTTCCTTGGCCATTCTCAATATTGCTAATTTTGAGGTCTTCAAAATGATACTTACTTTACCTTGATGGTCCTTTTGTCGGCTGGAGGTATTCTCAGCGGGGACCACAACTCTTCCAGACCGCTCGATCTCTGGCTGCTTGCATCCAGTGAGGCAGACTCAGCTCTCTGAAAGATCTTGAGAATGAGTCTGCCCATCGCGTTGGCGGTCGTCCCAGTGGTCTCTTATGGTCTCTCGGGAGCCATTCTGTGACAGGAGACTCCATCTATCGTCCTTTCGTCGAAGCAGGTGTCCGGCCCAGCGATATTTGGACTTCTTCATGTACTGCAGCGGGTCTGCTAATTGCGACTTCTCCCGTAGCTCCGAGCTTCGTAGGCCTTCTTGCGATTGCTGACGAAGGCTTGTCCTTAGAAGACATCTCTCCAGTGCACGATGCGTAGTTTGCATCCCTCTGGCGATTGTCTTGTTGTCGGGCCAGGTTTCCGTCGCGTAACACATCGCAGGCAGTACAGAGGCGTTGAATATCGAGGCCCTGAGGTCGGGATCCTTGACCTGATCGGTGACTTCGCGAATCGAACTGAAGGCTGCCATGCTGCGCGTCTCCTGCGGGCGATTTCAGGAGCGAGGTGGTTATCCATGTTCACAGCTCTCTTCCCAGATAGACCTAGGAGTCGATCTGTTGTAGAGCGACTCCATTTAACCTTACTAGTCCCGTGTCACACCACTGGTTGGCCATAAATTGTGTTTTGGACATATTCATGCCCAATCCAATCTTCATACCTGCCATATTGAGCTCGATCAGCATTTCCTCTACTTCTGCCGTGCTGGTAGAGATGAGAACAATATCGTCGGCGAAGCGAAGGTTGCTGATCCGTTTACCGTCGACGAGGTAGTCTTTATCGTCCCAGTTCAAGTCCATCCTGGAGTGCCGCTGTGAATAGCTTGGGAGAAATCGTGTCTCCCTGCCATACTCCTTTCCCGATAGGAATCTTAAGCCTTCGATCGAACAGCTGGATGGTGGTCGTTGTGTTCGAGAAGAACTCGTCGAGAAGTCGGATGTAGGGCGATGGTATACCAGCATGCACAAGCGCGTTCAGAATGGCGTTGATTTCCACAGAGTCGAACACTTTCCGATAATCCACGAAGACAAGGAGAAGTGGGATGTGGTATTCGCGGCTCCTTTTGATAAGTTGTGAGACAGTCTGAATATGGTCCATGCAGGAGAAATCCTTGCGAAACCCTGCTTGCTCCACTGGCTGATACTCATCTAAGCAACGCTCCATACGATTGAGCAGTATCTTGGTGAATATCTTGTACACAACCGAGAGAAGGCTGATGGGTCGATAGTTGTTGATATCCTCGTGCTGACCTTTTTTGAAGATAGAACTGTTTTCGGCTCCTTCCATGAGTCCGGAATCCTACCAAGTCGAAGGTAGTGGTTGAAGTGCTTGGCAAGAAGTGAGCAGAGGGCACTGCCACACGCACGAAGGAGGTCAGCAGAAATGCCGTGCGGTCCGGGAGCAGCGCCTGGCTCCATCCTTCTTATGACATGAGCAACTTCTGATTCCAGGATGGGAGGTACTTCCTCAGCTGGTGGCATCAAGCATTTCGGGCAGTACTGGAAGAACGAAACAGATCTGTGTAGAATTGTTGAACGATGGCCTCCATCGCTCTTCGAGACGTTTGCGTTGTTCCATCCTTATACACAAGGGCTGACATTATTGCCTTCTGGTCGCAGAGATCTCGTTTGCAGCGCTTTATGCTTGAACCTTTCCCAGCAGCTTCTAACAGCTTCAATCTTCTGTAGGCTTGAATGGACTCCTTCACTGCAATTCGACAGGCCTTCGAGATGGTGACTTTTTCCAGAAGGGAAGCATTAGGATCTAGTTTAGCAGCTCTTCTTTGCTCCAAGAGTTGAATCGCATATGCGTTGAGTCTTGAAGCAGACGGTGATGTGGCTTCGCAAGAGCTGTTAGCACATTTCAACAGTCCTTTGGAGAGAAGGTCGTAGTTTTCCGATGGATCTTCAAGAAGATTCCAATCATACGACTTTATTGCATATTCCAACTCCTCAGACTTGAATGTTGGGATCCTCACCGGTGCCGGTTTATAAGTGTCACGGTTGAACATTCTCTTTTTGAAAGTCAGCTTCGCACGGACAAGACGGTGATCCGAGACGGTGTCAAATGAAAGCAGCACGGAGACATCGAACAGACTCCAGCGTCTGTTTGTAAGAACAAATTCAATCTCCGAACGAATTTCTCCACTTGGGTTTACCCAGGTCCATCGTCGGTTTAAGGCTTCTTAAACATAGAATTTCCATGCTAGAGACGGAACGCGGATAGGAAATCTACCAGTCGCTCTCCGTTTTCCTTCCTTGAGGAACTTCCATGTGGTCCTAGCGTCCATTCGTCATGGTCATTCGTACCGACGGTAGCATTAAATTCCCCAACAACAACTTTGCAGTAGCTCTTCTCACCGTGGACAGTCCTTTCGAATAGCTTGTATAATTCCTCCTTTTCTTCGTCTGTGGCCGCAGATGTTGGAGCATATCCATTTATGATGGAGATGGTTCCTTGATCTTTCGTTTCCAGATGACGAACAGCTACTCGCGGATTGATGATCTTGTAAGAGTCTACTAGGTGGTGCACTGTCGAATTGACGAGAAATCCAACTCCGCCAATATTCTTTCTGTGCACCTTTGCTCCGATAATGAGAAGCTCGTTGTGATCGGTCCTTCTTATGATTTCCGTTCTGCCTTTCGTTTCCTGCAGGGCGATAACGTCGTATCTGATGTTGTGGCTTCTGTAAAGCAGTGTCCGAAGATCCTGCTCAGATGCGATCGAACGACAGTTATAAGTGCAGACGAATAGGCAGTTTCCGTGTCGTGGTGGGAGGGAGTTTCCGGTAGTTCGATTCCAATGACGTACTGATAGTTTAACTCCGAGATTAGATGGCCCCTCGCCGGAGGTGGATGCAGCCGACGTGTTGGAAGTCCACCTACGGCGCGCGGAGGACTGGGGCGCCGGTTTAATTGTTTGAGCCATGGCGGTGGTCTGGTTACTCACATGTTGCTGGCCAGGGGTACATGAGAGCCGCCCATACACGACAAAGCATCGTGTACTGCGTGACCATTTGTGTCTTTAGCCATCACAAGTGATGTTCACCCCTTCACCGCGATGAGGTGGCACATGAAGGGGTTTCAAAATGAAGTGAAAAAATTAACTAAGAAGTAGGAGCTGTTGGTAAAAACTAATTTATGTCATCGAGGCACTCCTCTTTAATGCATTATAAATTAAGGAAAGCCAAATTGTACGAAAAAACTCAAAACATCGTAAGTTGTTGCAACGATGTTTGCTTGCGGTCAGAACTCTAGGGGCAGGCGGGATTCGAACCCGCACCTCTTGCTGAACGGACGGGAATGCTCTACGCTATGACACCACAGACGTTGTTTGATCGAACGAAACATCCACACCTCATGGACCCGTCCGTCAGGACTCACCCGTATGTCGGGAGGAGTTGGCCGCTAATATCAGCATGGAACCAGTTAAAGGACTCCGCACTCTGCAGCAGCGCGGCAGCCCTATCTTTAAGCACAGGGCAGAGACGGAGAAGCTACCCCCAAAGCGGCAACGACAATAATGATTCGAGGCATTATTGTCGCTGCAGCCGCTTTGCCGCCGACATAGTTCTGTTCTTGGCTCTAAAGGGCTATGCACACTTTTGCTGCGTTGCCGCAGCCGGCAGCCGGCAAAAGTGGGCCGAAGATTTCAAGTTGCGGCGCTCCTCCCACTGCGACGGCGCCGTCCTCCGGCGTTGCCGCAGCACAGCGCCGTCGCAGCGCAGTCCAGTCGGGACCTACTCGCATAGAAGGAAAGCGCGCACCGATGAGAGACGCGCGCCCGAATGAAGGACTCAGCTGAGAATCTCCGTCGTCATCAGCTCTCCCCAAGATTTTGCTTCCTTGTTTTCAGATTTATCTTCAAGAAGCGGCACGCGTTCTACCTCCATGGATTTCGTAGAGGAGAACTGAAAACCTCTCTGACCATCTTGCTATTCGATGGAGAAGTCAGTTTTTCGCCTCCGATATACTCCAGCAAAACTTTCGCTTTGAAGTTTAACCACATAGAAGGGGGGGGGGGAGAAGGCTTTATCTCTCGTCGTCGTGCGTATATACGTTCTCGTTATGCATGTTATATACGTTTACATACAGCCATGTGGTATGGTAGATACATACTATAGTTGTGCTCTCGCAAAATTTTCGAATATTCGAATGGTTTCGAATACCCGCAATTTTCGACCAATCGAATTTCGAATACATTCGAAAAACCCGATTTTTTGAACATTTGAATTCGAGTACATTCGAAAAACGCGATTTTTTAAACATTCGAATTCGAATATATTCGAAAAATGCGATTTTTTGAACATTCGAATTCGAATATATTCGAAAAACGCGATTTTTTGAACATTCGAATTCGAATACATTCGAAAACGCGTTTTTTGAACATTCGAATTCGAATACATTCGAAAAACGCGCTTTTTTGAACATTCGAATTCGAATACTGATTCAAATATTCTATTCGGATATTCGAATATTTTCGAATGGAACATTGGGTTACAGAAAGGAAAAAACATGGCTGGTGTTTTGGTGGCAATGACCAATAGACGGTTTACCCTAACGTAGTAGGAAATTTACATTCGTTTGCAAAGCGTTTAACAAAGTTAGTGGAGTGATCTTTCCACCGAATTCTTCTATGCCTGAAAGGATGAAATATGTTACGGGTCATCAAACCAAATAACACGTCCTTGAAAAATTTTAGTTCTGTTTCCTGGTTGACTGATAAATAGATTCCAAAGGCCATACCTTACCTTAGCCCAATAAAGGGCCAGGTGAAATCGCACGGGATATAGCAGGTGTGTGGTGAAGCGCTTACCTTTAGTTAGAATTACTGGGGTTTACATACGGGCATCCAGCTTTTCGGCTTACCATGAGACCCCTTATCATGGAATCCCGGAACTCTCAATTAAACTATTTGCTTCATCGGAGACCAAGGTCATCATGATGGAGATCTTCGAAACCGGAAGGCGTCATGTGCTTTACCTTTTGGTCACATTACCTAAGAAACATGAAGTGTACATAAGAAGGAGCTTAGAGTTATGCGTATTCCTGAGAAGTTCTTGAGTGTTGTTTGTGCATTATTTTAGATGGCATTGGAAAGTGCAGAAACTTTATAGGTCTAAATGATCTCCGTAATTGAGAAAAGAGGCGTCGAATAGATGTGCATAATATAATAGCTGCCTTCTCTTCAGTGCTTTCCTAACGATTTTTCAAGCCGAAAACTCGGTCGCAGTTGACCCCACTCCCAACAAAATCAGACCCGTAGTCAATTCGGGCGTACGTTCCGACAAATAAAATAGCATGGCCTGTTTCTTTTTAGTTTCTTTTAAGTTTTCTTAATGAGCGACTCCGCACAATACATTTCGGCACCACCCTTTTCATGGAACTGCCTACTTTAGTGCTCTTTTCAAAGTTTCAATACTTTACAATAGGAGCCATTTTCTTGCTCTACAGTCTGCACCATGCAACAGATTTGGTTTTGTACAGCTGATAGATCCCAGGAGTGCATATGCTGCGCAAAAAGGGAAGTTTGTTATAATTACCATACTATACAACAAAGCGCTAAGAGCTATTGATCGACACCGCACAGAAATTAGTCATAGAATAGGTGAGAAATCGGAGAAAGTTAGTCATAAAATAGCGAAAAATGCCCAAAGGTCTTCTACGTGCTTGGGGATTCAGGAGACGTGCCGAAGGCGTCGTCCAACGTGCATGTGGATTCAGAAGACGTACCGAAGTCGTCGTTCAACGTGACTAGGGACTCAGATATCGCGACCGTCGCTTAACTGTCCGAAGATGATGCCGATGTTGAGAAGAGTAGTGGCGGTGGGGATGGAGGTTCTGGATGGCTTCATACCGCAAAACTACTCACGTGATCTTAAGGAAGGTAGAGCAAGGTTGGAACATAACAAGGTTCTTGGGTATTGCCTTTTTGTACTGCTGGGGAGGGAAGAAAGCAGAATGAGCAGAGCAACTGGCTTGATGTGATTGTCCTTACCATTACCTTAGTGATAGTGCGCGAAGCGAACATCGCGCGAAGCGCGCAAGTGCGAGGCACGCCGATAGGCGTGACGGATATATATTATAGGCACCAATATTTTTGCTATTACTTTACATCAAGGACTGAAGAACAGTGGCGTCGCTTTTTTGATGTCCTGCCGATATTTGAACAACAACATATCCTATGTGCGACATAAGGTGAAATGGACAAGTACTTCGGATTACAGACAGCCAATCCAGGACCAAGAAGAGCATAACCGAAAAACATTGAGTGAACTGATTTCTTCTTGTCTATGCCTAAGACCACCTGAACGAAGTAAGTGTGTTACTAAGTGATAATCAAAACCCAACAAACAGAAGTGTTTTTATGCGTTTGCACCTTATAGGATTGCAAGGAGGATCAATGAGCAGCTTATCCTCTCACCCCCCTTTATTGGTAGTCCTAATAAGTCCCCCAAGATGAGTGTGTAGATCAGCGATTGAACTACTTGTTAGTAGATTCAGGTTTCTAGTTACGCATCTGACCAATAGCCGAAAGCTCTAACCTATCAGGTGCTTGATGGATTAGATGGCAACGTCCGAATCGTTGAGTAATTTTGGTGTGCAAAAACGATGATGGTCGGAATGTTAGGAAACTCAGTAAAGACTGATCAACGTTACGACCTCGTTCGGCACAGAAGCATATAAAAGAAACTACATCCTTCCACAAACATTTGCTCCATCCAAATTGGCAGAAAGGCAGACCTAAGAAACATTTTGCATGGGCGTGTACACGGAAGGAAAACGCAATGCCTCACGGAAATGGTCCCGAGATAGTTGCTCTTAATGATCACGCTGTCCACAAGTGTTCAGCTGGATGCAAAGGAGAGCGGTTCGAAAAGGAAGGCCCACCCTTGTTTCGAAAAACCCCTTCATAGCGTCCTTTGCCTCTTATGAAGTTAACACCTCTGATCGGAGTGTCTGAGCAGTTGTAAAATCCGCTTGCTGTAATTGATCTATCACCTAGAAAATCTTATACCCAGTAGCCCGCCTATATTATCGTCCCTACTGCACCCCAACTGTATGGTTTACTGCTCAGCTAGTAGTGAATGCAACTGCATCGCATAGTGATCCTGATCCGCCAACCCTCGTGCGGCGAACATACCATGAAAACAAGGCGGCCTCTGCACTTTAGGATTAAAAAGCAACTTGATGTGAAAAGAAAGCTTAGAAAGGCTACAATAGAATCACTGGACCTCGCAGTGACGGTAGGAAATTTGGAGCGCGAAGGTGAATACTTGGTACACAAAACCCTTAGACCTATGTTATACTTCGGCGACGCTGTTGTCGGCAGCTGTGTTGAGTGCACTGCGTAGCACCCGCTCAACACTGTCACCGACGTCGCCGACAACAGCGTTACCGAAGTATAACATTGCCATTAATGTTTTCGGATCTATACTAGAGGTCCCCTATAGAGAAGAAGTGATCAAGCAAAGTTAAATGGTGCAAAGACGAGGACGAAAAACAAGGTTAGTCGTAGGCAGCGTCAAATAGAAAACTGGCTCCTGAGGTCCAATATGAAAAACGAAAACTGGTTCCTGAACTCCAATAGGAAAAGTTCGAATACGAATGAAAGTGTAAGCCCTTCTGTGAATAAAGCTGAAGGTTCAGCTTCTGATTCAGCCGTGCTTCTTGTTTCCTGCGTGATGTTGTGGAAGAAAGGGAGACGACGTGCTTACAATTCAATGCAAAATATCCATCGACATCGACTGTGCAAAACAATTCAGATCCTAACTTCTCTATTGGAATGGCATCCATTGAACATTCGAATAATTGTGTGTTTCTGGAAATTTTCGAATATTCGAATGGTTTCGAATACCCGCAATTTTCGAGCATTCGAATTTGAATGCATTCGAAAAACGCGATTTTTTAAACGTTCGAATTCGAATACATTCGAAAAACGCGATTTTTTGAATAATCGAATTCGAATATTGAAATTCGAATGAAAATCATTCGAATTGGTCATTCGAGCACAACTATAATACACACGCGTTTCACGTAAAGTAGTGGCCATTGGACATTGGATCCAACGCCGATTTTCCGGATCATCGGATGATTCTGATGAGGGCAATTTCGAAAGCCCCGGATCTTCGGATGATTCAGATGAGGGCAATTTCGAAAATCCCGGATCGTCGGATGATTCAGATAGCGCCATTTTCGGCCGGGCCAGATTTCGGATATCCGATTCGGATACAACCGGATAAGTGATATAATAGTGGAACGCAATCTCTTAAAAACGGAACACATCAGTAACTAAGCGTTTATTTTATTGGCCAGTAGAAGTCACGAGTGCGCAAAGCAGCTTGTAGTGTGTCACTTTGAATTAAGTGGTTATATGCTCTGGTAGGAAGGCACATGAATGCCCAATTACATTATTACTGGCCTGGCTCAATTCACCACTGGAGTAGAACACACCAGTGCTACGTAAAAGATGTCGTGTTTGGCTGTCTTACAAGGGGAGCCCTCCCCAGAGCTACTTTGCGCCTCCAGAACAAACAAGAAAAGAGCATTAAAACCCCAACGAGCCACTGCCCGCTGATAGGGATTTGGCGATACACAGGGAGGAAAAAAGGAACAATGAAACGATTACGAAACGTCTCGCAAGAAATTTCTTGGGCTCTGAATAGTGAAGGGTCTGAAGCGTATGTCTGAACGGGGAGAGCGAGTCATATAGGAAGAATCATCACACCTCAATTAGAATAAAGAAGTGTTCATTTTTTTGATAAGTCGTTAAACCCAAGGAGTTGGGGGTCCCTGAATTTACAATGAAATCGGACCCTCACGAGTTCAGAGGTCTTGTAGGTCCGCGATGCCGCAGGCGGATAGCAGCTCGGAGTGCAATGGGTAGTGACGTTGCTTCATGGGAGGGAGGTCGGGAGTTCGACTTTTCCGCGCTGCTGCATTTTTGGTTGAGATTTGAGGAATTCTGACGTCTTTACATTTTAGATGTTTTCTGCGCAATTTTTCCAGATGCATGTCCTGGAGAGTAGCTTTGTTTATTACTGACCGGTTTTTTAACCAAAAAGCAATGAGAAAGCTGATCAACATAAGGATCTATAAATCTATCTATTTAATCTATCTATTTAACATCAGTGATACACATGCACAAAGTGCATGAAACAGAAGCATTAGTCACAATACAGATAGCGTATAGAGGCTACAGGCTCCTCACAGTTTGCTTCCGTGCATGGCCCAATGACATCGGCTCCATAGACGAAATCGAATTGAAGACGTAACCTTTCCTCCGAAACAAGAGTTCCATCCAAAAACGATGTCATATGTCCACTGCTTGCTGCCTGGCCACGTCTATCAATTCATCTTGCGAATCCCAACCTTCTTCTTGTTTTTCCACCACTTCCGGCTGTTCGCCTTCGTCAACTTCAAATTGATGTGCTTCGAAGTCCTTGAGTATGGTAGTCATCCGTTCGGCCAGCTTAATTTCTTCCCTCGAAGGTTTCTTGTCTAAAGGTGGACCACCCTTCAGCGTGAGCAGGTGGATCACCACACGAGCATCGCCGGAAATTGCTGGTGTTAGGTTTTGGAAAACCAGCGGACCTCTGATTTCCAAGTGACAGGCAAGGATGAGTGAAAGAATGTATCGATAGCCGTTTAGGTCAATTGGCGAAATCCACAGACTTCCTTTCACATCTCAACCATCTGTGACGTCACATCCTGTCCCTTTTGAGAAGTAGGTTGGTTTTACCGAGGTCATTGGTCGATGTAGGGCAATAAGCTGTAAGGAGCCTGTAGCTTGTATATGCTGCCCGTATCCAGTGCTCCTTCAAGCACTTTGTACCTGTGTATCGCTGGTGTTGAACATTTATCCATCATCATGTTGAATACCACGGCATGCAGCGGGAAAGTGCGCAGAAAACTTCTGAAGATAATATAGACGTCAGAATAAAAAATAAATCCCTCAAATCTCAACCAATCAGTTGAAATGCAACAATACAGCAGCGCATGAGAATCGAGCACCCAACCTCCCTCCCATGAAGCAACGTCATTACCCATTGCACTCCGAGCTGCTTACCCTCAGAGCCATCGCGGGCGTACAAGACCCCGAGTAGCCAGGTGCCGATTCCATTGTAACTTCATGGACCCCCTACTTCTCGGGTTGAAGGGCTAGCAAAAAGAAACATTTTTTAAGGTTGAGTTATAAATTTTGCAGCATTTCTGTTTTCCAAGAATTTAAAGTAGACCTACTAAAGTGTTATGTTTTGTTTGAAAGCTTGTTTCCTAGCGATCATTTTGGTTAATTTTCCTTGCGTTGTTGAAAAGTTTAATTCTCTAGAACGATGACCACTCAAAGTGAAAAGATTTCGTTTGGGTGATTTCGTTTTCAATTAGTTCAAGCTCGGCAGCAACACTGCGACGGGGTCAAGTACATTCAGGAAGTCACCGGCAAGTTCACTCCTAACCGAATAAATTATTGGAGATGGTATCAGAAGTTGCTTTCCGCCCCGAAGGGCAACAAAGACGAGCTACTCCCGGGAATACCAACTGCTGTAAACAAAGGGCGCCTGCGCCAACCCATCGTCCAATTCTTCTCAATCCAGACTAGGACTGACCGCTGATCTCTCCACACCTCCCAGCGAATCATCGCTCGTCAGCTGAAGAAGATTGGAAAGTCGCCAAAATCGCCTTCCTCAGTGCCTCATGCCTTGACGGAAACCCAAGTAAATCGCTGTGCTTCCGACTCCCGAGAGCTCCGGCACCGGTTCAAGCGAGGATACCTGGATCGAATCCTTGCTAGTGATGAAAAGGCAGTGCTTTGCGGCAACGGAGAAGCCGGAAAGCAATGGATGGAACGCAGCGAGCTGGGGGTTCTGACGTCAAAACCGGAGCTCCACCGAAAGCAGGTTCTGCTGTGCGTTTGGTGGATGAGTAGTGGTCCAGGGCACCGGGGGCTGCTCCACGTAGTCAAACCGTCTTCGACGCCCGCTTTTGCCAACAACTGGTCTAACTCTAGTGAATATTAGTGGAGAAAGAAGTCTATACAAGGCAATGTTTCATCCACCAGAACAGCAGCCGACCGCTTACGATGCTTCAAACGCTGGAAAAAAACCTAGGTACTGGGCTGAACCAAAATCAAGCAGCCACCATACACCCCAGACATTGCTTCGTCTGACTGCCATCTGCTTCGGTGGATGGAGCACTTCCTCCGGTTAGGCGCTTCGCCGAAGTCGATGAGGTTAGGCGGTGGTACATGAATTCTTTAGGTCAAAACCGACCAAATTCTTCAGAGCGTAATTCACTCACTGCATGAAAAGCGGAAGAACTTATTGGAAATAACGGCAATTACCTTGTTTAAGTCAATCATTCTTCTTTTTTGTTGTAGTATTGCTTTACTGGAGGACAAATTTTGTTGCAAAATTTATGACTAAACCTAATATAATAATTGAGGGGTGGGGATTATTCCTATATGACTCGCTCTCCCCGTTCAGTCATACGCTACTTATCTTTCCCTTGTGAGAGAATTCCCGCCAAATGGTTGCAAAATCTTCCCGAAA
Organism: Heligmosomoides polygyrus polygyrus; assembly: GCA_947396885.1. Classification (NCBI taxonomy): domain Eukaryota; kingdom Metazoa; phylum Nematoda; class Chromadorea; order Rhabditida; family Heligmosomidae; genus Heligmosomoides; species Heligmosomoides polygyrus. The sequence continues at coordinate 4,269 of CANDYH010000748.1, read as the reverse complement.
ACGTCAGGTTATCAGTGGCGCAGAGTTCGGCAGCAAGGCTCGTTAACCTCCTATTATCCGGTTTTTATGCGATTTTTAGCCGAATCATTGCGTTTTTCAAAACCCAGGATCTTCGGATGATTAAGATGAGGGCAATTTTGAAAACCCCGGATTTTCGGATGATTCAGATGAAGGTAATTTTGAAAACACCGGATCATCTTCGGATGATTCAGATGAAGGTAATTTTGAAAACACCGGATCATCTTCGGATGATTCAGATACCGCCATTTTCAGTCGAGCCGGATTTCGGATAATCCAAAACCGGATAAATCAGGCCGGGTATCCGAACATGCATGATTCGGATCCCATGTCTAGTGGCCATCGTAAGTAGAGCTTCAGAACGTGGGACGTCTGCATCGTCCCAAGGCGGAGTACCGAAGAAATGTGTGAGGGCGCTGATGTGGCATCCTAGAGATCTTAACCTTGGCTAGATGGGTTAGGTGAGCCACAAAACCGTTCCTCAATTTAGGATGACCTGACATGGGAACATATGGGAACATGGAACTTGGAAATAAAATCCAAGAACTGGACCTTCACTCTCCGATAGGTCTTGAGCGTTCCTGGCGTTACAGTGAGATCGATACAAGCCTCGATAATGATGGCTACTTGCTGAAGACCCACTGCTGACGCCATGTGAGCCTGAGCCTGCCATTGCCAAATACACATTCAGTTCGCCTCTACGACATGCCTATGAATAGATTACGTGGCGCATCTCGAAAGGGATTGACTAACGCCATTCTTTATCCTTATCCTTTATGCCTACCTTCATTTTCTCGTCGCGCTTTCCTTCGTTTCACTTCGTAGCTATGTTGAATCCTCTTATACATACGTGCTTACCTATGCTTACCGTCTTGGAAACCTTTCCTTTTTTCCAGAATTTTGATGTGCTTCTCAGTCCGTACTCAAAGACGACAACGCGGGCGTAACACGACTATTTGACGACTATGGATCCGGCAACCGACAAAACCGACAAGGTGGCCCGAGAACCTACGTGAGGTGCTGTTGTCTTTCTGTACGGCATTGTTCCCTCTACTGGTCACATCTGTTCTGCTGAAATTCCGCAGCGGCCGGAAACATGTGTCGAGGCCGTGAATGCCAATGTCGTGAATGTCGCAATTATTGAGCTGTTCCTCCTCTTCATTTCTATGCGAATGCATTGTTGGAAGAACATTTTCGCTTTATTTCAGCATTGGCATTCTATCTCTACTATCTCTACTGCTTCGACAAGAAGATTTCATATTTGCTTCTCATTTAATAACTTTTGTTGAAGACAGGATTTTCTCTCTAGGTAATAGGTAGTGCTAAAGTGATTTGTTCCTGCGGCTTTAGCGCCAGTTGTGGACCGTTAACGAAGCAGTGAGAATCCCCAATTTGTACATCATCAAATACTCCAAAAACTTAAGCAAATCCTAAGTAGTTTTGATCGGTGTTAATCGGTTGGTTAAAGCCAATCCCGTGCTTGAAAACATTTATCGCCCAGTACTAGAAACTTTTGAAATGATAATTTTACAAGCAATTGTACAGCGAAGCTCAACATTATTTTTGGATTAACAATGATTCCACTCCTTCGTTTCGAGCTCGAATTCGTTCCCAAGTAGTTGTTTAGGAATCACAAAGTGGCACCGCTGAGATCGAAATTGGCCTAGCTATTTGCCGTGGTATACATTCTCCTTGACGAGTCGGGAGATAAAGAGCAGTTTTCACGGACACTTCGAGGAAATCGTGGTAGCACAGCATCGTCATCGTAAAGCAAGAACAGACATAAGGAGGACGAGAAAGACCTGGGTTTTTCAAGTCGTTTTCGGAACCATATAGGTTTTTGGTGATCCTCTTTTTTAGAAATGTGCACTCATAATGTTAGTAGTTTCTTGCATAATTCCTCCTGTCTTAATTTGCAGTTTCTATTTTGTTTAAAACTGGTGTCGATCATATTCAAGCTGTCTTTATTTAGCTTTTTTGGTGCAAACCTAGAGCGGGTTCCACTTCCCTCCTCCTTCATAAAGTCCATTCTCACAAAAACTTTTTAAACAAAGCAGTGAAACTGCCAGTTAAGACAACATACAGAGTGGGCACCCTCTTTCTTGAGTATGAGTAACTTCTTCGTACACCAAGAGATTTAAGAAGTAGTAGATGTGGTGAAATATGACAAAAGAGACGCGTACACTTGGTGAATATTTATTATTAAATGTTTTCTCTGTCTGGCGAAGCCTGACAAGGGTACCAAAGGGAGCTTTCCCAAGGCCGCCAAAGAATGGTTTCTCTCTGATGCCCTAGGACACCATCTCACCTGGATTTGTCAAACAACCTCACAGGTTGTATTAGGAGATACGACAAACCATAGAATAAATTTTGACTAATAAGCCCTCTCTTCAGAGTACTCTCTGTAATAGGCGAAGGTATGAAAAATATCTGTGAGGTATAGCAAATATCAAAGACAACTTAGACGTGATCAAGAAGGGAACGAAACTTATGTTGTAGGATGCTTGATCGCGATAAAGCACTGTCCTAAGTCATCTGAGTTCGAACCGTCTTTCAATTAGTGGCACTTTTAATGACTACTTTCATATAGCGTACTCGACATATTTGCGAGTACGCTGGACGCTCATGTGCGAAGCGGACGCGCGGAGAAGACGATATTCATCTGCTTTAAAATGCAAGACCTAGCGAGAGCAAAGCGAGCGATGTTGATTCACGATTCAATTGACGCTTGGCGCGAATTGCACATCTTCTGGGAAGCTGTAGACAAGTCAGGAGAATTGAAGGAAGAATATCAAAAATAGACATGAATGGTAAATATACGCCATAGTGCGTAGCAAGCTTCACAATATCATATTGCAGATGAACACAGATCCGAACGCTTGAATGCAATTCAGCTCAAGTCAGTGGGCGGGCGATATTGCAAAGGATGGGAAAAGAGCATTCCTACGGTTGCCGCAAATGGTGTGAAAAATGGGAGTGCCACGTATGACATAATTTTTTTAAAGGGCAATAAGAGATCGAGATCTCCGGAGGAAGTAAATACGGATAACGAGATTGACGTCATTGGAATAGTGCGTCATTAAAAGTGAAATTCTTGATGCATCCTAAGCAAATATGTCATGTAATGAAAGGTAATTGTAGAGCGAGTTATCGCAGCAGGTCAATGACCGAGAATGATTTTTCAACCGAGCGGTGAGAATCATGAACCTAGCGGAAGGGTAGTCTAAATTTTAACATTTGAAATTGCAGTATATAGCGAAGGGGCCCCATATTATGCTGGAGATCGACCAGCTGCTAAAATCGGAAGGGCGATGGCATACTGGACAGATTAGAGGCGCATGGCCCTTATCGACGAGGTCTCCCAGAGGAGAAATCTGTGGGACCTCAGCTCGGTGAGCTATAAGGATAAGCAGAGAGGCGACGTGGATTGGCATCACATGAAGGAAGCACCGAACACACAGTTCAATGCTTCGTACGAAGGTAAGAATTGCAGAACCACTCTTACGGAGACATGCTGCTAAACATGAGCTCTCATTGTTTCGTTTCAGTTGAAGACGTCAAAAAACAGTGGAGGAATCTTCGAGACTCCTTTCAAAAAAGGCTGAAGGGACAAAAGGAGCCGAGAAATGGATCCGGCACGGGCGACCTGCCAACGAAATGGATATTTTTTGACCGAATGCAATTCCCGCTGGAGTTCAACGATGAAGAGTTCGTATTAACATTACCTAATTCTAATCTGAAACAATAATGATGTTGTTCCAGAGCGCCGTGGTCCAGTGTCGATGGTTACGACACGGCAAGTTCTACTGTCTCGACGTGCTCGCGGAGTGAAAGCAACTCACCAGCACCCACATGCTTTGGAATACGAGGAAACACTCAAGGGAGGAAGACATTCGCAAGAAAAAGCGACCCTGGGTAATCAGCAGGTACATTTTTGTCTTGCTCCCTTTAGCTACATATAATCAGCTTATGAACTCTTGTTTCAGTGCTGTCGCGGATATGCGACCAATTGAAAGACATGAATCAACAAAACGGAGATCACTTCGACGTGCTCGGTGAGGAATTAGTTATGGAATCCTGAACCATGTTTTACTTTTTGTTTCGAATGCCGACAAGTTTGTCGAGGAATCCATTTTAGGTGCGTATGTGGCAAAGATGTTGCGAAGAATTGCTCATCGTGATGAAGAATTGGTCGACATCGCGCAAACGGAGCTGACAAGTCAACTTAACCAGAAGTTTTTGGACTCCGTA
>CANDYH010000747.1:0-12774 GCA_947396885.1 Heligmosomoides polygyrus polygyrus | reverse complement strand
ATGATTGGAGCAGACTTTTGCGATTGATTGGAAAAACTTATATTCCAGGACTTGCATGTTCTCGGAGTATCTCAGTATCTCTCTAAAGTATTCCGTCATGTCAGGAATCCTCTGAGAGTGCGCCGTGCACAGTGCATAAAGGATTGAACCTATCAATCTAGGGGAGGACAGCTTGTAGAATGAGCGTTTGAGAAGTTTTATCAGAAATTCACAGCCGCTCTATTCAGGAGTTGCTTCACTCTGCCCCGGCGGGACCTTGGAGTGCGCTGTGCACAATGATTATAGGAACGAGCCTATCAATCGAGTGGGCGGCGCGACAGCTCGCAAATTGCACCGCGGACGTGCTCTGAGCGGAATAACTCTGTCACTTTGCGGCTGCGACCTGTGGAATTTGTAAGCACCAGAAAGCTCAATAGGTGCGCTGAAACACAGCAACGTAGTAATCTCAAACTTCTCTCTTCTTGAAACCTCGGCATTGTTGTGAGTTGTCAGTTTGTATACTGTGCCACACGAGGTTTTTAGGTTCGGTTCGGAGGCCTCCGAAGACGACGTGAAGTCGAAACGCGTCAGACCCTGCGAATAAAGATCCACCTAAAAACCTCGTGTGACACAGTATACAAACTGACAACAGCAACGTAGTTTTTTGCTGGACAAGGTTACAGCGGTGTGAAAATGCAGGTAAACCTTGAGTGATACGATTTTTTTTCTGATTTCAGTCGACCACTGTGGGAACACGCGATCAGCTAACGGCCTACGAATGTCTAGGCTAGCAAAGCAGTTATGCGATGCGTAATAGTAAAGCACGATAAAGTGCCCATAACTCTCCAGCTGCCTAAGGCCTATGTTATACTCCTGCGGGAGCATCCGCGGGACGTCCGCGGGCTGTATAACATAGGCCTAACTTGCCTTAATCCCAGCTGCAATTTTAGAGCCGCGCAGGGCAGCGGTGAAGTATCTTGCGCCCTTACTCGTCAAGATTTGAGTCTTCGACACTTGAAATAACACCCTTAGCTTCAGCACGAAACGCTCTATCGAATGATATCAATCTCGACCAAGTTCAGAAAGATCGATTTGTTGGCAATTTCCCATCGAGGATGAGGGCGCTCTAGGCCGAGCCGACGATGAGGTCATCGAAAATCGATATTTTGGAAAGTGGCCAAATGCCCTCATCCAAAATCATCTATGGGTTTATTTGGTGCGTTGATTACGAATCCGACGCCCGTTTTTGAAAATTCCGCCGACTTTGGTAGGTTTTGGATTTTACTCTGGATAACTGTGGCTGGTCGGGTCAGGAACACCGATTTTGCTTTATCTTCGTCTAAGGTCAGGGGTGATTCAGGGTGCCGAATACGATGCCGAAATCCATTTGCCGATTATGGCAGGAGACCACCCATACCGATAACTGAGGGTGGCCAGTGATCTTGACCCTACCATCCTCAAACGATCGTAACATGCCAAAATCGGTGGAATTTTCAAAAACGGACGTTGGATTCGTAATGGGCGCTCCAAACAACCCCTAGTCGATTTCGGACGAAGTTTGGTCGAGAAAATTTGGCAGATTTCGAAATCATTGATTTTCGATGACGTCACTGCGTTTCTGCCGCGGCCTTGAGCCGCCTCGCCTTCGATGCGAAATTGTCAAAAAACCAATTTTTCCGGAATTGGTCGAGATTGACACCCTTCGATAGAGCTTACCGAGCTGAACAGACTGGTATCAGTGTGAGTGTCCAGAACTCCAACTTGGGCGAGTAAGAGCTGAAGGAACTTCACCGTTGCTCTCCGCAGCTCTAAAATGACAGCTGGGACTAAGGCAGGTTAGGCAGCTGGAGAGTTGTGCGCACTTCCTCGTAAAATAGCTTAACTGATTTGTTAGCCTACGCATTCGTAGGCCATTAGCTGTTCGCGTGTTCCCACAGTGGTTTGACTGAAATCGGGAAAAATCATGCCACACAAAGCTGAACTGCATCTTGGCACCGCTGTAGCTTTGTTAACTACGTCGCTGTGTTTTAGCGCACTTCTTGAGCTTTCTACTGCTTACAAAATCCACAAGTTGCAGCCGGAAATATTCAAACTTGACAGCGTTATTGCGCTCAGAACACGACCGCGGTGCAATTGGCGAGCTGTTGCGCCCAGTCGATTGATAGGTTCGATCCTATATACATTGTGCACAGCGCACTCCAAAGTCTCGCCGAGACATAGCACAGCAAATCCTGAGTAGGGCTGCTGAGAATTTCTGTAAAACTACCCAAACGCTCACTCTACAAGCTGTCGCGCTGCTCACTCGATTGATATGTTTGATCCTTTATGCATTGTGCACGGGCACTCAGGGGATTCCTGACATGATGGAACACTTTAGAGAGATACTGAGATACTCCGAGAACATGCAAGTACTGGAATATAAGCTTTTCCAATCGCAAAAAGTCTGCTCAAATCATCTGTTTTGGCCATCCACTCCGAAAACGCGGTGGTCTGGCGTGTTGTATTCATGTTTGTGTAGATCTCGAAGGGACTAATCAAACGGTAGCAACAGTTTCTCGAAAAACCTCAAATTAGAGGAATTGTGAGCACGCGACCGTTTTCGCCGCCTTGCGACCGACAACTCGTCCGCGACCGCCCTTCGCGATGGAACGCAAGTTTTCAATTTCGGACATTTAATGGCTCCATATGAAATATGTATGCCGTACGATAGAGCTCGAGCTCCTGAGCTCAAGTATGCTCTTGATTTTTCAAAAGGGTGACTTTTAGGCGAGTTTTATCAAGAAGACCCATAAACCGCATCGCGGTTTTTGCTGCGCCTATTCAAAAGACGCGCTCTGTACTATACCTGTAAGGCTTCTTAGCCACCATTTCACAGTTCTTGTCAAAAGAAAGGTCGTTAGTTACCAAAAATCCCAACTGCACAAGTTCGTCCACAGCCCTCAGTGGCTGTACCACCAACAGAGTACTGACAGTTGTTATTCCTCCCTCCCAAACTCAGCACCCTACACTTCTCCTCAGAAAGCTGCAAACCCCAATTCCTGAGACCACTTATAAAAGTTGTCAATGGCTTTTTGTAGCGCGCTAGTCTGTGCAGTAGTATCCGCTGACCCGTAGATTTTAAGATCGTCAGCAAGAAGCGATCACATGTTCCGTCTATTCCGCCCAAAAACCAAAAGACAGGAGCGGTGTTGTATTTCTTGGGAATGAACACACTTACCTCAACCATTTCGCATTTGCTAAGCCAATGTGTGGAATTCCATGAGTTGACGTCCACCAAGAGAAATCCTTGAGAATGAACACCAACCCCTTCTTGAATACGGACACCTCCTTCTGCTTCTCATCCATTTCCAGCTCCACTAAAATACCTGGCTAGTCATTCGAGAAGTATGCAGAGAATACCAATTGCGCCACGAACAGTTCTGCTATTGCGTCGACCAACGCGAAAACTGGGATATCATCGCCGCAGATAAGTGGGAAAGGCCGAGACCTTTTCCAGACTCTTCTAGCAGTCTATGGCAGACGCTCTAGCAGTTCCACTCATTCCTCATCACATCACTTTGGCTGAGCTTCTTCCTGTTTGCGTGAGTATTTCAATCATGGAGTACCCAGTGAGGTTTTATGGTGGAGCCTCTTTCTTACTGACCTAGCGAATCGACGTGGAGGTCGTCCTCCAAGGAATGAAAGTGCTGACAGATTAAAGGCGCACTCCTCCTCACCAAACCTCTCTATGAGGCAGTTCCGGAACCGTCTGCTTCTCGTTATTCCTCCCAAGCAGATTTGAACAGTAGTAAAGGCCAACGCCTAAAGGAAAACTTCTTCTGCAACTTCACTTAACACTATTTACGTAAGACGAGGGCAATATCAATCGCTCAGTCGCACCAGGTGAACCTTCGGTGCTTTCCGCGACTAGACTAATGGCGGCGGGAGGTTGATGAAGATTAAGTGCGAATCAAATTGTTTAGGAAAACAGACGGAGGCGATTATCGTGCTAATGAATCCTCTGGGAGAGGCCTCTCTTGGGACGAAACTGCCGCACCAACTCACCACAGCGCCTCTGTGTAACCTATACAGAAAAGACCGCCTCCTGTAATCGGAAGGTTTCAACCCTAAATAAATAAATAAATAAACCAAGGTTGTGCGTACGCTTTACGGTTTACGACATTTTGGGTTGAAAATGGTAAATTCTCGTAAATGTGAGCTTTGATTCACACACAGAAATGGTCTACATGGTGTAACTCAACAACGTCGTTTATAACGACGGGGTCATTTCTAGAGTCTCCCTCACAGTGTATTACCATTTTCTGTTTGATCTTGTTCTTTAATTTTCTGATGTGAAATTAAGGCCGAAGCCAACGCCCTGTGCGCAGGCAGCTTAGGATCGGCTTTTCTCTCTACATGTCCTCATTTAAAATCAATCTGATGGTGAAAACCTTCCGTATTGCTTAAGAATTTCACTCAATATGTTTTCGTTAATTTTTTAGAAGAATACTCTGACTATGCGGGTGTAGAACAATATGATCGTGCAGTTTTTCCCTATCCGTCTGTAGCAGAAATGCTCTGAGCTTGTTTCAAAATGCAGAGTATAGATCTTTTTGCGCGTCGTATGATTGGATTGAGCCATGCATTCGCTCAGTAGACAATGCTTGCTGTGTGACATGAGCAAAAATGTTTTCGCTGGGTTGTTTAATGATTAAATAATTTTTATTTATTTTTAGTTGAACAGTGACTTGTTGCGTTTGTTTTCGCTAAACTATTTACACTATCAAGCAAACCAAGAGTTAGAGGAAAAGGAAGGAATTCTATGGCTGTGCTTTTCATTTGGTCACCATTTTCATATATGCTCTCATATAAAGGATAATTTTTAAATCAACAATTCATTTAGACTTTCTTAGAACGCGCCAGTTCGTTTTGAGAGGTGTTCAATTGATCTTAAAGGTGTTAGTTGGCTAGACAACAACTAGCTTAAGTGAACATGGCGCTATAAATAAATATTGGACTACCCTTGAGTACTGTTAGGAGAAAAAAAGCATCTAGAGATTTAGTACCACTCTACGTCACGTACATTTTAGGATTTACCATTTACTACGGTTTTTCTCCAAAAGTCAAGGACGAGACCTCCTAAAAAGTCTCGTCCGTCCCTTTGAGCGGTTTAGCTGGTTGCCGGAGCTCTACGTCCGCACAACAGAGTCTGACTAGCTACCCTTGTTGTACTTCAGTCAAAAACAACACGAAAGGGCCTCTTTTCCCTGACCCGGAAAGAGCCCCACTCCTGCCGCGATGGACAGAACGAGAATGGAGACGCTGCTACAATCTCCTGTCCTAAAAAGGCTGCGCAAATTGAGAAGGATTAAGCTGACGACCTGTACTTACAACGCCCGCACCCTCGCATCGGAAGCACCTGTCGAGCACCTGATGACGCAAGCCAGGAAGATCAAGTACGACGTCATCGGACTGACAGATACGAGAAGACACCACCACCTATATACCGCCTATGACTTTGGAGGGTTTCTCAGAACATGCGACAGCAGGGGAGTAGGCGGCGTTGCTGTCCTCGTCAACACGCACTTGGCCGTGAACATCGATCCGTACGAGTCCCTGACGAGCCGAATCGAGCGTCTGCGACTGAAGCGATGTGGCTCCGCACCTGCTTTGTGTTCGTCGCGTACTCCCCAACATTCGACGACGAAGAGGTCGAGCCATTAATGTGGAGCTGGAGAAGTTCTATAAGGAGCATCACACCTTCTACAAGGTGATAGTCGGCGACTTCAACGCCAAGATCGGCCACGATGGTTGCATAAAAACATCACATTGGCTCTCAAGGTTTGAAGTGGAAGGAACAAGGTGAAAGACTGTCTGCGTCCATCATGTCAATCAAGACCATCCTTGGAAGCTCACAGGTTCAGAAACTTCCTGACGTTCGAAGGATTTGGGAGCCTCACGGTTTAGCTCCACTACGAGATCGACGTCATCTTCAACCGCAAGTGTAGCCTGATCGACTTCTCATTTGTCCCTTAATTCTACATGGGTTATGATTACCCCCTCCTCGCAAGGTGTCGGCTCTCGTGCCAAGGATAGAAGGCCGCGAAATTCAAGAAGAGGAGTCTCAGAACAACCATCAACTGGGACCTTTACACCTCTCTTGCTGGCCCTTGGGAAAATACCGTCATGGACAACATCGACGATGAATACGACCGCTTCGTGCAACATATCTGCGACAGTTCTACGGAAGCCGAGAGTTTGAAGACCACCAAGGGACGTCTGTCTCCGGAAACTCTCGGGCTGATGCGCCAGCGTGGAGCAGCACGAGCGTCAGGCAACTACCAACTGACGTCCGAGCTTGCGAAGCTATGCAGAGCGGCGATAAAGGAGGATCTTAAGGAGAGAAGGGCGGAAGTGTTGGCTAAAGCTGCAAAGGCAGGTTTGAGCATCCGCAATGCCCGCCGGAACTTCGCCAACTTCAAGACCAAGATGACCGCTCTCCGACGTCCTGACGGAACCATCACCTCTTCCAGAAGGACCATGGAGAAAGTCACAAGTCCACGACTTCTACTCCGATCTCTTCGATAGCCACGTCCACCTGCCCCATGCCATCTTCCGCAGGATGGATACGTCGTCCCCTCTGTTCTCCCTTCTGAGATCCCACACGCCATCTCGTCGGTGAAGAAACGTTCAGCACCCGGTCCCGACACCTGAAGAACCTACCGCCAGCGCTCATCAACACCTTGGCGCGGCTCTTCACGCGCTACCTGTCGGAGTGCAAGGTTCCATCTCAGTGGAAGACCAGCAGAACCGTCTTGCTGTACAAGAAGGGAGACGTGCACGACATCGGCAACTATCGCCCGATCTGCTGCTGTCCGTAGTCTACAAGCTGTTCACTCGAGTGATCCTGAATAGTATTAGCAGAACGCTGGACGAAGGACAGCCATGCGAGCAAGCAGGATTTCGGAGAGGATTCAGCACGATCGACCACATACACACCATTACGAAGCTCATCGAAGTGTCGCGAGAGTACAAGCTGCCGCTTTGCCTTACGTTCATCGACCTGAAGAAGGCATTCGACTCCGTCGAGACTGAAGCGGCCATCAACGCCCTGCTCACTCAGCGTTCCTACTCTGAGTCCTTCGAGAGCTGTACAATGGATTCACGACCAAGAGATCAATGACAAAAGGGAGCAGTAGAATTAGCATATGCATTTTTCCAGAAACAAAATCCTGACAATGAGAGATGTTCAGAGGCGGACAGCCCACACCAAAGAATAAGAAATTTTTTGTGACCTTCTCTGATCAGGCTTCTAGGAGCTAACCAGCAAAAAAACGAAGCATAGCGATAACTGCTAAGCTTGTCTGGTAGCCGGGCTGAGCCTAAGAGGTATGTCCAGTCAATTAGGCGAACTCTCTTCTCTGTTGTGATGAGTCTGATCAGAGGTCGCCTGTCACCAAGTGATCAGCTGCCCAACACTCATCTATCCAAAATTAGCTTAGAATGTTGAATTAGCGTCGTTGAATCATTCAGCTTGAGTGTCGAATGTCGAATTCCGCTCTACTTTTGTGAAATCTTAAAAAGGCGGTGAAGTAGGCGCCGTCTATCTCCTGTTCCCGACTCCAAGTTCTTGCTTCGGTGCTTCCGGCCACGCCAACCAAGACTTCCAGCCCCTCGCAGTAGGTGAGTTGGTACCGTGCTGGTCTGAGAAGGACAAAACACTAAATCATTGTACAAGCCGAATACTCATTCCAATTGCTTCCACGACCAGATATGTGGCTAGATATGCGATCACCGTTTTTAACATTCTTACCAGGGAAGGGTGTCAGGCCTATGCCTGAACGGAGAAAATGAATGGCTCGGCAGGGTGCGACGCTGCTTCACAGGTGCTAGGCCACATGTTCAACTCCAAAGGTCCATGTTGTCAAATAAGGGTTAAATTCCACACCCCCAGATAACCCCAATAGACGAAGTTTGAGCAAAACAGTGACCATGACCTCACCATGACCAGTCATGCCTACCTACTGTCACTTTCCGTGCTCCGGCGTAATGCGAAAAACGAATGTCAGAATCGTGATCAACACCCCAAATAACCTTTTTCATGGGCGAGTTTTGGACGAAAAAATTTTCGACCTCTCTCCGACCTCTGTCTGGAATCCTGGAAGTACAATAGCGCCTTAATGGCAGTTTAAGCAGCTTACCTCCTTCACATCTTCTACACATTTATTCACTCTAAACTGCCAAATAAGGGTTTGTTGTGAGCTGTGCTTCACTAACTTCTTGTACTTTCTGAATTATACATGTTTTGTGCTTTTCAGCCAAGGTTAAGCAGTGACCTCATAGCAGGTATGGGCTACATAAGTACGGGTGACTGGGGCTGTCGAGGTCATAATCACCGATTTTGCTCGGACTTCTCCCAGGAGGGTTATTTGGGGTGTTGATGATGCATAGGACGGGTTATGATCATTTGGCCTAGCACCTGTGAGGCAGCGTTGCACCCTGATGAGCCACCGATTCGCTTAGGTCGTGCCTTTCTCCACCTCCCATACATCAGCGCGCACGTATGCTCGTGGGCACACGCTGAATACTGAACACGAGTTCGAAGGCCCGTAGCTCTTTGGTTCATGGACTCAGCAAAAAGGAAGCATGTTTTTCTACTATATGTTAGTAATGGGCACCGTAATAACCATTTCAAGGTTGATAACATCACACTGGCCTGTTCCATCAAAACCAAGGAGTTGCAGTGTATTGCAGAGCAATCTGTTCCACCCATGTCGAGACATCGCCTCTGAGAGACAGCTCGGCTGCCGTCTATGAGTGAGATCGTTATTAACGCTCTGGCTCCAAAGGCGGTGGAAATTCCGTAGGACTCTGTCGCTAGTCATCAGGCACTCTTTCTACTATATAAGGGTGCGCTCCACATTGTTTAACGCCCCTCGTAATACTTTCCTCCCCCGAGCTTTCCCGTTTTCTGATGTTTTTGAAAACTTGACTTGCCTTCCTGTTTATACGGCATGCCTAGAAGATGATTTTACAGAAGTGTGGTGAAACAAAATCACAATCTACGCAATCAAAATGTCCCGTTTAGCAACCGAATCCTAGACCTAGTGCGATCACAGTGTGACCAAACGCAAACGACGAACGACGGTAGTCTAGTGCTAGTGATCTAGTGCAGTTGTGGTCTGGTACTTGCCATGTCTAATCACATCTTGTCTACAGCTGGTATCTGTCCTGTGCCAAGTGCTATTCCAGCTCCGGTTCACGACGCATCCCTTGCTCACCGTTTCACAAATCTTCTGTCAGGAACATCTACTTCTGGGATATGTCCAGAGCACGGAGCTGCGTCGGAGACGGGTCTTTGCGAAGTCGCTCACGTCAAATGCTGCTTGTTCGGTGTTTCACACAAGCAGCTGTGAACGTGCGAGAGTGCGAAGCGGCCGCCAAGAGGTACGCGCGTGTTTTTGCTGCTTCCCGGAATACTTCATCACGTTTGCATTTCATTATCCCTCGTAGGGTAAAATGTGCCGGAATGAGCTAACAGATCGCAAAGAGTGAACCGCCCGCAGGTTCTTGGCAACTGGTGGCTCAGAATTGTAGCCAGTTTGTGAAATCTTCGCTGCAGCAGCAGAACTGACGGATGTGCTGGAACTTCGCATGATAGTTTTTCCAAACCACACTTGTCAAGTTTATCTAGGTTGGGGCAACTCGTGCGCCATATAACACCAACGTCACTTGCGATTCGTTTTCCGATGGTATTTTCTCGTTCCTTTCAAGTTAGCTTTGCGTTCTTTCTGCAGGTAGTCGCTGAAAGATGTACTTAAGCTACCAACTAGAATGAAGGGTCCGAGTTTTAAGGTGAAAAATAATTTTTAGAAAGGTTGAAGCCAGGAACTACCTGACAGTGTCACTCACTATTTTAAGACTTCGGGATGCTATTGGTTACATCGTGACTTAAATGCGACGGTCCACTTGAATGACATGCGATCACAAGACCAGTCTTCGATGGTGCACCGCACATCGCGACTGTTGAGGGCTGAAGCACTGTGAGAAGCGGAGTTTCGGCCCGCAACGATAGAAATGGAGAGCGTCCAAGGAGCCATCAAGAAGAGCGTGCTTGTAGCTACCACTCATACGCAGCGACAGAAACGCCTCCACGTCTACGTAAGGGAGATATCACGGTGGCTATAGAAAGTGTATCTAGCATGTACAACGCCTTGCCGTGACCAGACGATGGACAAGCCCAGAGTTTATTCTTTCCAGACAAGCCTGTTACAAGGTCATAGACTCTGGAGAGATGGAAGACCTGATCAGCCGTGGCGGCATCCGAACCAGGAACCTTGAGTCGGGGTGTATGCGATAGCAGACGGCCATCTCTTCATGTTGCGTTACCACGAGCCCGGACATTAACATCTGGTACGATTTTTCTATCCTTGCAGAGACACGACACACGAGTCTCAAGCCGATAGCTGCAGGAAGCAGAGATACAGTACCGCGCATGTCTTTTGGTCAATTCCCGAAAAAGCCGCTTTGGAGCGTTCCAAAGCGGCTTTTTTATATAACTTTCTTTAAAATCAAGCGCTTGTGAAAAGAAACATATATTTGAGCTCAGCATACCGAGCTCTATCTTCTGTCATATAAACCAATAGAGTTGAACAATGCATATAGGCCGGAAATAATCAATCGAGTGGGCGCGAGAGCCTGTAGAGTGACCGTTTCGGGAGTTTTATCGGAAATTCCCACCCACCCTACTCAGAAATTGCCTTAGGACTGTAAACCTTGCCTTTGGAGCGCGCCGTAAACAATGCATACAGAATCGAACCTATCAATCGAGTAGGCGCGACCACTCGCAAATTGCACGCGCGAGTGTGTTCAATGCGCAATAACTCTGTCGAGATCGAATCGTTCCGGCTGCGGCTTGTGGATTTCGTAGGCAGTAGAAAGCTTTAGTAGTACGCGAAAGTGCAGCGTTATAGCTTTTAAAGAAGCGAAATTATAGCGGCGCGAAAATGCAGGTTAGCCGTGTGGGACATGATTTTTTCCGACTTCAGTCGACCCCTGCAGGAAGGCGCGGCGTGCTAACGGCATGCAAACGCGTATGCTAGCAAAACACTGAAGGCAATTTACGATGACATGCTCGCCACTCCTCAGCTGCCTGAACTGCCTTGCCCTCATCTGCCAGTTTAGAGCGGCGTAAGAAAGCGGTTAGTTTCTTGCGCTCTTACTCACCCAGATTTGAGCTTTCGAATCTCACAATAGTACCGTTATCTTCAGCTCGAAGAGCTCTATCGAACGGTAGTACACTCGACCAATTTCGGAAAAATGGATTTTTCGACGATTTCCCATCGAGGACGTGGGCGCCTGAGCCGAGCCGGCGCGGACGATGACGTCATAGAAAATCGATATCTTACTATTGGGCCATGCTAGATAGGATTCGGTCCAGCTTTTCATGCTGAATTGAATGGTGTTATTGGGAGTAGGAAAAACTGTAATCTGGGCGAGTAAGAGCGAGGAGAACATGGACCGTTGTTGTATTGCATTGCACGCACGGCCGTGTTCTGAGCGCGATAACTCTGTCATGTGTGAACCTGTCCGGTTGCAGATTGTAGGTTTCGTAGGCAGTAAAGTGTTCTAATAGTGCGCTGAAACAGAGCGAAGTGGCTTAGGATTGGACTAAGTTACGGCGCTGCGAAAATGCAGGTTAGCCTTGTGTGACACAATTTCTTCCAATTTCAGTCGACCACTACGGGAAGATCCAGCGAGCAAACGGCCTACAAATGCATGGGCGAGCAGAACGCTTGAGGTACTTTACGACGACATGCTCACCACTCCTCAGCTGCCTAAACCGCCTTAGCCCCAGCTGCCATTTCAGGGCGGTGGACTTAGCGTTGAAGTTTCCTGCGCTCTTACTCGCCCATATTTGAGTTTTCGACACTCGCAATAACACCGTTAGCTTCAGCACGAAAAGCTCTATCGAATGGTGTCATTCTCGACCAATTCTGGAGAAAGCGATTTTTTGACAATTTCTCATCGAGGACGTGGGCCGAGCCTGCGCGGACGATGAGTCATCGAAAATCGATATTTTCGAAATTGGCCAGAATTTCTCGTTCAAAATCATCTAGTGGTTATTTTGTGCGCTGATTACGAAACCGACGTCCGTTTTTGAAAATTCGCCGATTTCGGTAAGTTTTGGATTTTCTTCTGGATAACTGAGGGTGGTCGTGTCAGGGTCACCAATTTTGCTCAAACTATTCTAAGGGCAGGGGTAATTCGGAATGTCTAACACGATGAAGAAGTCCATTTGGCTGATTATAGCAGAAGACACCTATACTGATGACTGAGGGTGATCGGTGATCCTGACACGACCACCCTCAGTTATCCAGAAGTCTCAGTTGGCCATGTTCGAAAATATCGATTTTTCATGACGTCATCGTCCGCGCAGGTTCGGCCCACGTCCTCGATGAGAAATTGTCAAAAAATCGCTTTTTTCCAGAATTGGACGAGAATGGCACCATTCGATAGAGCTTTCCGTGCTGAAGCTAACGGTGTTATAGCTAGTATCGAAAACTCAAATATGGGCGAGTAAGAGCGCAGGAAACTTCAACGCTAAGTCCACCGCCCTGAAATGGCAGCTGGGGCTTAGGCGGTTTAGGAAGCTGAGGAGTGGTGAGCATGTCGTCGTAAAGTACCTTAAGCGTTCTGCTCGCCCATGCATTTGTAGGCCGTTTGCTCGCTGGATCTTCCCGTAGTGGTCGACTGAAATTGGAAGAAATTGTGTCACACAAGGCTAACCTGCACATTTGCAGCGCCGTACCTTAG
>CANDYH010000746.1:0-18680 GCA_947396885.1 Heligmosomoides polygyrus polygyrus | reverse complement strand
AACCACAGGTTGCTTAAAACGGAGGGTTAGATAGGTAGGTGAGCAGAGTACACGCTACAGAGTGCCCTATCGGCGGTAGAGGAGGCTAAAAATGTACAGAGAGCTACGTATAACCCGGAATGAGACAGACAGTCGAGAGAGCTACGTACCCGGGAGACAGCATGGCAAAAACTGGACGCTTCTCCTTCAGAAGAAGAAAGATTTCCGATTGATATCAACCTACCGCTTCCATTACATCGACGCCATAGCGGATATTCTCAGTGACGGATCTAGCGAAGAGGACCGGCTCTTGTCCTACAAGCGCAATCTGAAAGATTGGTTTTAGGTCCACATTCCATTCTCAGTCCTTTCCAGAACAATGGATGGTGACGCAATGTGTGCTGTGTACCTTGCGATGAATGTAGTGATGCTCGTAGTCTTCCAGAGGCATGCCGTCGACGAGTATTTGACCGGCGTTCGGCTGATAGAAGTTCTCAAGCAGAGCGATGCACGACGATTTTCCAGAGCCGGACGGTCCGACGAGAGCCACTGTCTCTCCGGGCTCCACTGTAAACGAGAGATCCTGAAACATTTCGACTTCTTTCTTCCGAAATTCTTGAAAAACACCGACTAGTGCGAAGGTGGGCAGCTGAGAGCGTGGCTCTCCGTAGAACTTACTCGAAGAATCGGGTTTTCGCTTCTCGTTGGATAGCTGAAGTGCACATTGCGGAACTCGATTCGTCCCTTGAGAAGAGTGGGCTGTGTTGTTCCGTAGTGAAGAATGGACGGCACGCGGTCAATGTACTCGAAGACCTTTAGAATTGAAAAATCGGTCAAACATCTGGATGGACAAGGCAGTGTGCGCTAAACACCAGGAAAGTGTGAGTTTATTGCGCAGTGCCTCAGTGTTGACATCATGGGGGTAGCTGGCTATTCAGCTGGTCATGTTGCCCGCCCAGAGGACGCCAGAAGTAAAGTTGGCTAGAAACGTTGTATATGGACTCAAAGATAGCTGATATGCATCCCGATTAAGCATTTGACCAGGAGAATTGGCGCCATCACACCAAAAGACTGGAGCCCGCCATCAAGAGGGACAGACGCTAATGAAGAAGATGATGATGATGTTGATCAGCTAACAAAGAAGCTCTGAGTTCGGTACGTTCATGGGAAAGCCTCGCCTCTGAGAGGACTTTGCAGAACCCTTTGGCACAGTTTCCCGCGAAATCTATATTCATGATGAGATGGCCTACCTTTCTGCTGGCTCCAACCGACTGCATCAGTCCAGTCCACACCTCGCCCATCTGTCGCAAATTGTCACCGAGTTGCATCTGGTAGAGAAGGAAGGACACCAGTAGCTCTGACTTTAAACGCGGGATAAAGTTGGAAACGATTTCGAGATTTCTGATTCAAAAACTTGATTCTCTAACCTTCATTTTTCCACTTAATACGAGATGCCCTCCATACCATAGCACTGCTACGATGATGAACGTTTGGAATAGCTAAAGGATCAGAGTTTCGCGGTGCGCTTTTGAGGAATATTAAAGTATTCTAGGGGAGCCATTCGACACATTACGTGTTTCTAACTGAAAACCTCCATAAACACCCGTGACAGTATGGCATTTCCAAAAGTTCGAATGCCGAGGTAGAATCTGATTTAAAAGGAGAATGGGCTCGGTGGAATAAACCAAAGTGCCTCAGATCACATTTGTACTGCTCGAAAGTGGACAGATGGCTAAATATGTATATCTCAAGAATATGCATTGGAAGCGTAGGTATGTATGTAATTAAGACACATTGCGTTGAAAACCTAACAGTAAGGATTCAACAATCGGATAAATAATTGTGTGTGAGTGGGGCTGAAGTTGCTGCACGAGGAAGCTCTAACGCAAGGAACAGAAGTATTAGGACAATAACAAGAAAATAGTGTGGAGAAAATAGCGAAAGAGCAGATTAGTCCCAGAAAAAATGAAAACCCCTAGGGGAGCAGTGTTCTGTTAAGAAAATTTAGTGCATGTTACACAGATTGAAGGAAGGGAACATACTGAGAAAAACCGAAATAGGCTGACTGTGCAAGGATGGACCCAATGGCTAGACTTGTAAATTTGGCACTCAACGAGAGAGCATCAGAAATAACTGCACTACGTTAGGTGCTGGAGGAGGCAAATAGATTCTGACATGCTCCATTCCTCGAGTTCAATCTGCTTTCGTCAAGTCAAACAAATGAACCACTCACTTCAGACACCCACAGAAATCCAATGTATGCGATCGCCTTCGTCTTAGTAACGTTGAGTGTCTTCGTCAGCTTCACATAAAAGCGGTCGCCTTCCACGTTCTCGCAGGCAAAGGATCGAACTGTTCGCATGGTGGACAGAACCTACAACATCATTTATTTATTTATTTATTTATTTATTTATTGCACTCAAAGGTGCGCAAAACCCTCCACAGGTCGTCATGCACGTCTAAAAACAGATCCAGTTCTGAAAAAAACAAAGGATAAACAACAAAGTAAATAAGAAGTTAGTAACAAAATAAATACCTTTCTAAAACGTAGCTGAAAAAAACAAACTCGCAAACAACATAGAAAGGCGCAATACTAAAACGTGCTTAGAACACCTCCATTTCAAAGCAACAGAAATCTGATGGCCTTTTCCCTCGCAGTGCCCTCAATTTACACTTGAAAACTGTGTCACCTATAGTGCAATGAGTAGGCGTGGCTAAGTAGAACCCTTATAGTTTAACTCACAAGACAACCCCATTTCAACCATCAGCAACGCCTAAAACGGCATCCAATGATTTTCATTGCTGTTGGAGACTTTCTATTTAACCCATAGTGATTTCTCCTAATAGACGCAGTCACTTACAAGGGAAGGGTTTGAAGCGTATCTGAACGGGGGGAGCGAGTCATATATGGGAGAATCTTCACCCTTCAATTGGTTTGAAAATGTGTTTATTTTTGCCAAGTCGTTACACCCAAGGAGTGGGAGTCCTTGAAGTTACAATGGAATACCGCGCATCACGAGTTTGGGTTCTTGTAAGCCCGCGATGCCTCTACCAGAAAGCGGCTAGAAGCGCAGTGGAACGGGGGTTGCTTCATGCAAGGAGGATCGGGGGTTTGGTTCTTGTGTGCTGTTGCATTTTTGCATTTCGACTGACTGTTTGAGATTTGGGGATTCTGACGTCTATACCGTTTTCAAACGTTTTTATGACTAATTTTTTTACCTGTATGCTGTGGAGAGTATCTTTCTTGCGACTTGGGCCAGACTTCAGCGTGAGCAGGTGGATCACCACTCGAGCATCGGCGGACATTGTTGGTATAGGTTTTAGAAAACCTTCAGCAGATCTCTGATTTCCAGGTGACGGACAAAGATGAGGGAAAGAGTGTATTGATGCTGTAGGTTAATTTGCGGGGTCCACACACCTCGTTTCTCACTTTAACCACCTCCGACGTCACATCCTGGTCTCTCTTAAAAATCCGAGGAGGATGGTTTTTCCGCAGGTCATTGATTCATGTTTGGGAACAAACTGTGAGAGCCTCTTCTTATGCTGCCCGTATTGTGCCTAGTGCTGCTTCATTCACTCGTGATGTGCCGTATTCCATTGTGACTTCAAGGTCCCCTACTCCTTGGGTTCAACGGCTTGGCAAAAAAAAAACATTTTTATACTAATTGAGGGTGAGGATTCTCCCTATGTGACTCGCTCTCCCGTTCAGACATACGCTTCAGGGATCTATCCTAGTCCGGGGGGTGGGCACATAATAAAAAGTATTATATGCAACAAATCCACTTGAGACTCACCGAGCGGCTCCTAGAGAACAACATGGGGCCTAAACAAGAGAAGTCACGAAGAAAAAAACGAAAAAGTTAATTTGTTGCGGTTGTAAGCAATCAAAGTTGTGTTCCCTCTTTACCATATTGGATCCTGGTTATAACATGTCAGGCGGCGGTCAGCACGCGGCATGCGGTTTCATGCGTTTTCCTCATCATGTTAGATCCTGGTTATAACATGTCAGCAGGCGGTCAGCACGCGGTCAGCACGCGGCATGTCTCCATTCCATCGCTCTCTGCCCGCCGAGACGGTTGTGAACCGCCGCGTTTTTATTTTTATTTTTGTTCGTCTGTTTCTGATTTTTTTAGGTTCCAACTCGCTCTATAGGAGCTGCTCGGTAAGTCTGAAATCATATTGTTACCTACTTTTTGGTTAAGTCCTCCCACCCCCCGGACTAGGATAGATCCACGCTTCAGACCCTTCCCTTGTTAGAAATTTCCTGATGAATTCGTATCTCATTTGCGATCCAATTTCCATGCCTCCTATAATATGTCGAAGTTCTGTTGGAGTTTTCTAGTGTTTGCTATACTATGTTGTAATTCTGCTGGAGTTCATTAGTGTTTTGTTTCATGCGAAGTTGCTGCTGTAAATTACGCGGGCATGTCCTACGCCTCCAAAGATATGTAGATAGATAGATGAGGATGAAGATACTTGTTTAACCTCCCATTGTCGTCTCGAGAGGTTTCACATTCGTGGGGGCATTCTACTGCTAAGGTTATGTCGAAATCGTCGGGAAACAGCATGAACAATTTTCATCGAATAAGCGTTAGAACTGCTCTAGTGAAGGTAATGGAGAAAATAATTAAGGATAAGATTCTACAATGGCTAAATAAGACCTCTATTACCCCTCCGGAACAGCACAGTTTTTATCTGGAGTCACAGTGACAAGTCGGGAGAAGTGAATTATCTCGATTATTCCATTCTATTTGGCAAGGTTCCATTCAATCCGCATAATAAATTAAACAGTAAGCTGAATGCTACGACTAGTCAGGAGCGGCGTGTAAGCGCACCGAGCCTACCGAGCTAACCGAAACGCACCCTCCTCTTTCACCATGGGTATCGTTGCTGCTCACAAACAGTGGCGTTTTCCAAGCGCCATACGTTTTTAAGTCCTTCTGCTAGCTAATTTCACATATTTGTTGACTAACTGATTTGTTCGACTAATGTTAATCTGCTAGTCTCCATGTCCTTCTGACTGGTGCACTTTTATGCATAAATAAATAAACTTTTGATACGCGTCTCATGCAAACTTACTGCACCCCTTTTGGGTTCGAATTCGAGCTGCACGAAAATATATATGAAAAATATATAAATATATAACCTATATAAAAAACCACATTCATAAAAGCATTCCTCTTCATGAATACCCGTTGCAATGGATTCAGGAAAAGAGGGTTTGATTAAAGATGTCACTCACAATGGCTGCGCATCTCATGCAATTAAATCTCGGGGTTTGAGGGGGCGTTTTCAGCCTTTATAACGCGCATGTGGGCGCGTGTATCGCAGTCGCAGGAGAAGGTGCCCGCTGTCGCGTGCACCCGATTCCTGGTTCCTGATTCGGATTTCCCGCCCAGGCCAACCAAGCCTTCCATCCCTCCGGGGTCGGTGAATTGGTATCAGACTTTGTGGGAAGGATAAATCGCTGACTTGTCTATCGGTTGACCACCGCAATTCATTGTATAGCCAAATACGCATTCAAATCTCCACGACATTCCGTAGAAGTAGACGTGGCGCATCGCAAAAGGGATTGAGTATCGCCTCCTTTGTAACGCGCATGTAACATTCTCAGCTAGACATTCATATGGTGCTTACGAAGCGATTCTTGAATCATACGTATGGAATATGTACAGTGAAGAACGCTCGCAGAAACAGATTGTAACACGATTTTTACCCCTAGACCGAATCCAGAATCAATTACCTCTTCAGCGACGTCGTTGGACTCGGCGATAGCGTTCTGCGTTCGCTCGGAAAGGATCTGCAATAGAACGTGGAAGAATGCTCATCGCCCGCTTCTAGGGTTATTGGCTCAGGGGAACGTACGTCGTAGTAGGAGCCGAAAATCTTCGAGGCCACGAATATGATGGGCACAAGAATGAAAGTAATGAGAGAAAGGCGCCACGACAGGGTCATCATGAAAATCATGGAACCCAGCAGCATCACAAGATTTCTGAAAGAAAAATGAAAAGATTAGGCTGCATATGTACATTTAGACAAGCGGTTGTGTCGACATACCTTAGGAAGACATTCACATTCATGGCCACGGTGTCCGACATGGTCTGACAGTCAGCTGCCAATCGAGATGAGATTTCTCCTACAGGCAGTCTTCTTAAGCTCTCCATCGGGAATACTTGGTTTCAGAGAATTCTGCACGCAAACTACTGCGAATCGCCGCAGTCATGAAATGCGCCTACACATGGATCTTCACGAGTCCTTAACCTATTGTGCATGGTCTGCGTATGAGTATGCACACGAATAGTTTTCAAACCCAAGAGTTCGAACAGATAGGTGGCCCATTTGTTGGTTATGTACAGATTCCTGAAAACGCAACCCTCCCAGGGCCTTTGGACTCTTCATAATTGTATGCACGCACATATGTACGTACTCAGGCAATGTTGGGGCCGACCGGCGTGAACCGCCCAGATGAACATACATAGCCCACTATTGGACGGTGCGGAGTCGATGCTAAGGGTGCCGGGGGTTTGGCCTCGAACAAATCAGTACGTTATCCTTCTCAGACACTCTGGCATCAATTCACCGGCAGTGGAGAAATGAAGGGCTTAGTGGGTCAGATCAGGAAATCAGAAGCGGTATCCTAGAATTCGGGTCACCCTACAGCCGGTGCTTACTCTGACTATGCTGCCACGTGTCCCTTAAAAAGCTATACTACACATAAGGAAATTAAATGAGTAGCCGCAACGTCGGTCTTAGTCATCAGACAATGGAACTCATCATGATCTCTGACGGTCTCTGAAAAGTCGACCGCAATGGTCGTACGGAGCGAATGGCCAAACTAAGTCAAAATTAAGCCTGAAGTTTGTCATTCTTAGAATCATTTCACCGACTTCATATCCGTGTAAGGACTAGTTAACAAGTTTAGGGCTGCATCTCTTTCCTAGTGTAAAGTTCTACTTAATCGAGAAACAATCCAAACTATTACTGCATATTTATTTGGAAAACTGAGGCCTGTGACCCAATATGAAATCAAAGTAAGTAAAAATGCTCCCATTTTCTTGACTATACAATTGTCGCGGCATAAACGAGCAACGTGCTGCGATAGATTTTGCGACTTTTAGCTTAGCGAGTGGCTTAGGGCTAATGAGTGGGGTAGTTCTCACAATCAGTTTCCCGGACTCTATTGTCATGAATCCGATGCTTGCAACAGCCTGAATGTGAAATAAAGGACTCGCATGCATGCTGAAGCGAAATCCGCCTTTCTGACAACTTGAATCTCTACGTGTTGTCGCGATGTAGATCCTGGAGCACAGTCGGAGGAGGTGCCGGCTGTCGCGTGCATCCGACACCAGGTTGTTGGTTCGGATGTCCCGCCGAGGCCAACCAAGCCTTCCATCTTTCCGGGCCGTTGAATTGGTGCTGTCAGGGAAGGATAAAACACTGACTGGTTCATCGACTGGTCACCGAAAGTCATCGCATAGACCAAATACGCGTTCAAATCGCCGCTACGATATCCCGTAGAAGTATAATACATAGAATGCGTACATGAATCTGCTGTGACGAGTCGGAGACTATCCCTCCAGACAAGCCTAGCACTAGCCCACTGACCGTGAGACGAAAGGTTTAGGTGGTCTGGGTGCGAACCAATCTATTTATCGGTTAGAGCCTGTTCATACTTTGCGACGATAGAGATTCGTCCTCCGTGCAAATTGATTAAAACCGAGCGATCGCCTCCGTAACCTGCTCATGCTTGAGCACTGTCGCTATCGCTCTCATCGCTTATGTCGTCTGCTCATACTTCGTGCCGGCGACGGGAGCGAGGAGAGGGACTGGGGCGATAGATGGAGTGTGAGGTGGGAATACACCATAGCGCACTAGAAGGAAACAATTCCTAATTTGCCATTCTTCAGATCAAAGTAAGGCATTCTATTATATACTTCTTCTGAGTGCCAGATCGATGATGTAGGTAATACGACTGTTTTCTAGCAAATGTGTTGACTGATTGGCTGACTGACAAGAAGTAGGCGTCACGGTGCAATTACGTACACCATTCTAGTCTATAGCCCCAGTTGCTCCCGTCGCTCTCGTCGAGCTGTAGCCTATTCATACATCCAGGGCGCTGTCGTCGCGAAGTATGAACAACCCCTTAGTATTAGACACCTGCAGCTACGTGCTGACGATTGTTGCGCACACTCATCCAGCCTTAAGTTTCGACGCCGTTGATTCTAACCATAAGACTCCTACACTAATGTGGCCAAAGGATATAGTTTCCCACGGTCGCATAGCCAGCAGAACTTGACACTCCATTCTGAGCTCATAAGTAGTTGCTCAACCTGTTTTGTGGGCGTCGAAGAATGCCACGTCCTGTCGAACGAGTCCAGTGAATAGGTCGTGTCTGATTGAGCGATTTATCCTCGAGTATGCGTACTCAAAAGAGCCTCCGCGAAGCCCTGCTGCTATGGCACTGGAATCAAAATCCCATTTATATATTTTTTTCGCGTGTTAGTCATGTCTCATGCCAAAGTAGATTGCAGTAAAGATTTCCATATTTTTTTTTCGCAAATTTGACAGAAGTAAACTTTCCATGAATTATACTTAAATGAATAGGTTTAGAGACCAACCTCACAAGGGAAATGACCGCCATGACGTACACGGAAGTCGCCAATGCCGGATAGGATTTGGTAGCAACAACCGTGGCAATCACTTGACCCGTGTAGTAGGGCACGAAGATGCGAGCTGAACACGAAGGCTCAGTCTTTGCACTTCTCTCTCTTTCACGGAAAAGAAGGCCCATTTGTGTGCCGAGGATTAGGATTTTGGGATCTATCGGGAGGGGCACTCGTAAAATGTTAGATGCGTCATCCTGTAGATGCAAATCACTACGTACACCCGTAGCACTAGGATGTGATTTTGTTCAGCTTCACGTATAATAGCCGACCTAAAGAAGGGGAGAGAACTTTTCCGCTCATCGTCTCTTCTTCCTGACACTGCCTTGTGGTCTCAGCGACTGGCAGGAAGTTCCCTTTTTGGTTTCGTGCGGTCCACGATAAGTAGCTCGTAAGACGCGTGTTGAACGATAAGAAGAGCAATCAATAGAAAACAGAGATGAGCTCGACATGGAGCAGATATCGAGCAACGGAACTTCTGCCAGACATCGGACTCAGGGAAGGGCCTCTCGCTCTGAGAACTACGCATTGCCAAGTTCAACGGAAATGACGAGCACCTACTGACGGAGTAGATGAACAGCCACGAGAAGCCGGAGACGTGCCAGATCCACTCTCTCTTGCAGTATTGAAGCAATCGGAAGATTAGGTCGAACGTCTCTTTAGGAGCTATTTCTTCGTCCTGAAAGGAGCTCATCTGAAATTTCACTGAGGCCCCTCAAGAATTTTGCTGACCCTCTATAGCAACTTCTTCTCTTATCTCAGTATCCTACAGGTATCGTACGGAAAGGTCAGACGTCGCTTTCTTCGCACTAATCGACGCAAATTTCGGGTTAGATTCGATGAGACTGTCTTTCCGAATGCACGAACATCATGAACATCGTTATGCAAATGTGGATAGCCCACCTCATCCTCATCATCCAACAGAATGTAGCTCGATGGAGGGTAACTGAAATATGACTTCCATGACACGTCAAGAATGAGTGCAGCTGCGAAGTTCCACACCAGGAACGCATAATCACCAACAGGTAGATACGTGCCTGGAAAAAGGTTGTGCCATTTTCATTGAAAGAACCCACTTGTGATCACATGCACAAAATAAAACAGACCAGCTATTTTCAAGGTTACAGTGTTTTCCAAATGTTCACACAGCTTGCATTGCGATCACACATTTCTTGTCGTGATAGCTACACAGATGCTCTCGCGAATGTGCAAAGTACACGCAGGCAAAAACCTCAGGAGCTCACCTTTAGCATCGCGTTAAGTGAAGGTGCTCGGTTGATTGAGGATATAAATGTTATTTATTTCCCTGCAGCTATGCACACAAGGGGCGCGTGGAGCGCAATCGGAGAAGATGCAGGCTGCCACGTGCACCCGATTCCAAGTTTATGGTTCGCATTTCCCACCCAGGCCAACGAAGCATTCTATCCCTTCACTATCGGCGAATTAATATCAGGATTGTCTGAGAAGAAAGGACTTGTTCATCGGCTCGCTCCCGCAAGTCATTATATGGCCAAATATGCATTCAAATAGCCTTCACGACATCCCGCAGAAGTAGATTTCGTGGCGCATCCCAAAGAGATTGCGTAACGCCGTCCTTTATCCTTTATCCATTATGCTCAATACAAGAAAGTAGACAGGAAGAGAAGTTCGCCATCCGTCCGACCAAGGCACGTCACCGAGTTAGCCTCGACATTCGAGTATTCAAAAGTGTGAGGAGTGCTGACGGCAGAGTGCTACGGAAACGAGTCGAGGTCAGAAAAAGATGGGAGGTGTTCTTCAAGAAACTTCTGAGCGAGAAATTCCCTCGTCAGGAAGTTCAGGAAGAACAACCAATGGAAGGAATATCCCTCCCCTCTCCTGGAAAAGGTTGCAGGGTCATCCGGAATGTGAAGCTCGGAAAGGCAATAGCATCTGATGGGGTGCCAATAGAGGCTTGTCAGGTGCTTGGGAACTGTGAAGCCAATTTGCTGTCACACGTTTTCAAAAGAGTCACAATAGAGGGTAAGATGCCGGATGACTGAAGGGACACCATCATATTTCCTTCTCCAAGCAGAAGGGAGACGCTTCTGAGTGTTCCATCTACCGAGGAATCAAACTGATTTCACACACGATGAAAGTCTACGAACGACTGGTCAACTTTAACCTGGAGGAGTTGTCCCCATTTCTCAGGAGGAGTGGGCTTCAAACCCTAAGGTCCACCGCAGACGCCACCTTTATTGCTCGTCAGGTGATGAAGAAATATTGGAAAAACGAAACCTCTGCTATCTGGCGTTTCTGGATCTGGCGAAGGCCTACGACACGCCCCGAACCGTGCTCTGAAAAGATTTCCGAGGGAGGGGTGTCCCGGAACGTCTGACCAGGGTCGTAAACGACAGGCACGAAAGCTCGAAAGCGCCAATATGAACTCCACGCGAGATGACAAAAAATATGGATATCACAGTGGAGTTACAAAGGGTTGGCTCTGAGTCAGTTCCCCTTCGTGTTGGCACTTAACTGCGTAGTGAATCACCTTGAGGAAGGTGCTCACAGGACCATCTACACGAGCGATATCGCCCTACATATGTAGTAGCCGACCACCAAGAGAAACTGGATAAGAAGGAACAGTTGTGGCAGGAAGCCCCCGTAGACATAGGCCTGCAGCTGAACGTGAAGAAGACGAAGTCCATCAGCTCTGAGAAGTATAGTGGACTGCCAGCAGAAGTGAATGAAAAGATGGAAGTATTCCGCTACTTCAGAATTGACATATCGCAGGAAAGAGGTGTGGATCAGGCAGTCAAAGGAGGGATGAATGCAATATGGATCAAGTGGAAGGAGTCACAAAAATCATGTGCTACCAGCCCAGGAAACTCAAGAACAAACTCTATAGAGCAGTAGTGAGATCCGACCTCCTCTGTAGCAGTGACTGATGGCCGTTGGGCGCAGGAGCGACAACTGCACCGCTACGCCCAGGTGGACATTAGACGGACTCATTGGGACAGGGAGCGAAATGAGGATGTTAGCAAAGTGGTGAATACAGCCGCGATCTAGATGAAGATGAGGGAACAACGCTGAGGTGTATGGACACATCCTGAGAAGACCAGAAAATCACCCCGTAACGATAGCCCTAGATTTCGAGGCATTGGGTTCGAAAGAAGAAACAAGCAAAAGGTGGTGGGACATCGTTAAGAAAGATCTCCTCGAAGTCAGCGACACGGTAGACGACGACCTTGATAGTATGACGTGGCGACGGATCATAGAAACAGCGGACACTGGCTATGGTGGAGGAAACGCTCAGGAGGAGCCTTATAAAAATGCTGTTCCTAGGGAGTATTTCAAGGGGCATCTAAATTCTGGACAACCATTACGGTAAGCTAAGAGGTTTCTAAATCCAAATACAGTCAAAATTTTTGTGAGATTATGGAGGCTTGAATAACATAGGCATGTGTGTGTTGTGTCTGTGTTCGGTCATAGGCAAATTGAGCATCGATTTCGACCCTATAGTAACATCCTCGGTCGCTTGACGGACCCCGTGGTACGGTATGCTAAACAGGAAGTAAAATCACCGATGATGGTGGTAATAGTGACGCCACACGTCAGGCTACGAGATATTGCAGAGGCAATATAACTGCGTATTTGGCCTACACATAGGGCACGTGTAGCGCAGTAGGAGGAGGTGCCGGCTGTCGCGTGCAGCCGACGCCAGGCCCTGGTTCGGAATTCATGGCCAACCAACCCTTCCATTGGGTCGGAATTGGTACAAGAATTGACTGGGAAGGATATTACGCTGGCTTGTTCATCAGCTGGCCACCGCAGGTCGTTGTATGGCCAAATGCCCATTCAAATCGCTTCAACGACATCTTGTAAAAGTAGAATGCGTGGCGCATCCCAAAGGGGATTGAGTAACGCCATCGTTCAGATACTTGACTGGTTCTGGCGCGTCCCAAACCTTTATTGTATGAAGCGTGCACAGGATAGCAAGCACCTTTCATGAAGGGCCAAACTCGTAGAGCAATCTTACCATTGGATAACCAAAATTACTGATACAAAGCCAAATGAAAACAGTTATAATTGCCGGATTAAAGACTAGCAATAAGCTCATTTGTAGGACGAATTTCTATTGAAGCGTTGCTATTAGAGATGAGTATCTGCATGAAGAACAATTGCCTGTGAATATATGGATACTACTAAAGAGGGAGCAACCATTTCGGGACGACCATACCTGGGCTCAGCTTCTCGGTGAGTAGAAGCAGTTTAGTTGGGCTAGCCGCATACATTATCAGCGACGTGCAGAAAATCACCTGCGAAAGCAGCAGTTCACACTCTTACACAACTCTTGCATAACCCCAAAAATACCTGAGTTAGTCCAGGCAGGCGATCGGCTCGCCCTGTCTGGTGCAATACAGCGGGGAGCAGCCAGTGGAACACTCGGATGGCACACAGCAGAAACAGATCCACCGTGCTGCAAAAGGTCTCGATCAAACTCGACAGAAATATCTACGCGAACTTTTTGTGCCCGTTCATAAGTGGAGTTTTCCAATGTGGAGTGTAACCCCTGTATTAATGCAACTGTATAGCTACGAACTTTTCACAATTTTGGGGGTCACGTGTAAGCTCTGCGCTGATGCTGTAAAATTCTACAAAAGAATCGGCAAAATTCATGACTCGAAGCTTTTCCACTCAGGGCTGAAAATTGGGAACTATCGTTAGCAAACGAGTGGACACGCTATCTTATGGTTAAACTAAGAAACTGTGCTCGAATGGAGCCTTATAGAAAGATGTCCAAACAAGGCTAAAGAAGCTAGAGGTTTAGCAGCACCTACTTTTCCAAGCACTGTAGGTGTTTGGTGAAAAAAAAATTAACCATGAACTGTAATCCCCTCAGCATTAAAACCTAACCTTTAGAGGTCGAGATACTTCCGTTCAACACTTACGTACGACCTTTAGTGGAAATGGGGACAACGTCGTTCTATGATAAAGGTTATAGAACTTCTTAAGGCCTTCAAAATTGTTTCACAGGGTACTCATGGTGAGATGTTTTCCAATGAACTGCTTATTCGAACAGTTTTTCACCGAATAACCCTTTTTGGGCTTTCCTCATTGAAGAGTAGAAAAGAAGTTGCCGATATTATAATGATGTACAAAATCCTCGCTAAAAGGCTGCCCATGAATCCAACGGATTTCTTAGATGGGATACTGACAAGGTATAAGGTCGTTACCTAAGTTATGTCGTTTTTTGACCTCTAATTTCAAATGTAAATATCTTGGTCAAACATAACTTTATTAGTCCAAATAAGAATCATTACAATCTACACATCTTTGCCAACGAGATACTGGTTTATTTATTTTAGTAGCCTAGAACTCCGAAGATCTAGAAGCGATAAATTCGTCGAGAGCATATTCTGCATAATGTCGGTTCCTGAAGTACTTTCCGCGAAGGAAGCCATCGGGATGTTTGAAAAAATGGTAGTCTGTAGACGATAGGTCGGGCGGATACGGTGGATGGTCGAGTGTTCCGTATCCCAAAGAATGGAGGCTTCTGCCTGGTGATCATCGATACGTGCAGCCTGGCGTTGTCGCGCAAAAGTACCGGTCCCCTTCTCTTGATCAGCGCTGAATAGTTTTGCTGGAGCTTCTTGTGCAGCTTGTCCAGCTTCTGACAGTGCCTTTCCGCAGTGATTGCTTCACCAGATTGGAGAATGCTATAGTGGATTGAATCGGTGGCACACCATCAAACGGTTACCGTCACATTTTCCTCGTGCATACTCGGCTTTGTAGTGTTTAGTGCTGCGTCAATATCCAATCATTAAGCACTTCCTCGTCGATTGTCGTAGGCAGTAGACATTTCATTTATTGTCACAAGTAACAATTCGCTCCAGAAACGGGTCGTTTTTGTTGCGTAAAAGGAGCGCTGACGATACTTGCAAACGGCGAGCTCGACGGGTGAATCTGCTCTCGAAGATTTCATGGCTTCTAGATCTCCGGAGTTCCGTGCTACTGGAAGAAGTAAACTAGTATCTCGTTGGCAAAATGTGTAGATTGTAATGATTCTTATTTTGCCTGATAAAGGGTATCGGTGACTAAGTCGAGCATAAGTTCAGACTTTCTAATTTATAGGACTATAAGAGAATTCTTTCTCTTGCTTGGTGAGCAGGAAGATCCAGGGAAACTCTCTGCTGCAACTTGAGGAAGGTGCCTCTTCTGCTAAAAACTGGAGTGTTCTGCCATGTCGTATGACGTGTTGATGACGATGCGCTGTTTTACTCGGCTGATGGTTTCATTTGCATATGTTGCTGTAATTCTAGAGTTGTTTTGTTTCTAAATTCACTTACTTCAGAATATTATATATGGATTGAATAAATAAATAAATATCAACGTGTTCTAGCCATCAAAAAGTGTGCAATAGCCTTCAATAACATAGAGGGTTTCGAAAAGTTTGCATGCTTTTAGGTAGCAGATAAGACAGGTCGCTGATACATATTTCGGTGATTCATTCTTCATAAAGTAGATAATGAGTCCCCAAAACACAAAAACTGGCGGTAGTGGTTGAGGCAATGGTTACCCTTAATTGGAAAGTCACCTTGCTGCCAATGATCAGCTACAGTCTTGATGGATTACTTTTCCTTCACTAATTAATGAACCGCCCTGACAGAGAGCAGCAGCAAACTTACATCAAACTATAGTATGTAGAGTTATGCAGCAAAAATCTGCCATACTGCATTAAATAGCTTGATGCGAATCCTCCAGTTTCACGCAAAACCCATTCCATCCTATATTTACGTTCTTATTGAAATATCGATATTACGCTCTATGCTTGAACTCGGGGAATTTTATAAGAGCGTTATTTTTTTTTTTGAGTGACGTCTTCGTTGTAGGACGACTCCTAAGCCTTCGTACATTGTTTGGTATGGGTACGCTGCTACGGATTGCGCCATAATATCGTTGTAGACAGATGGTCACTGTTAAACTGGAGATGCGTTTCTGACATGAATGGAAGGTTACTTTATTCCGGTTGGTTTCTTCGTTTGACTGTTTCTTTGGTGTTGTGGTGCACTCTCGAGTGCAACCAAATAAACAAATGCATAAATGGGACGCGTAAGCTGTGGTGCTGCTCTGTGAATTCCAGCTGACGCACCATGTGAAGAACGAGAACGAGGTGAACTGCGAGGAGACGTTCTGCCACGACGGATTCGGGCCGTGCAGGAAGGCACACAGCAGGCAGCCAGCTACGTCCACCACCGACAGCGTCAGACCCCAGCCGAGACGGTTTGCAGCATGCGTCGGCATCGCTGACGACGGCCTCGGAAATCACCTGAAGTTCAGAGTTGACCCTTACAATGATTTGGACGACGACAACTGAACGACGCAATAATTTGTCTTCGGCGGTGGCAGGTGAACTGTCAGCGTTCGCAGCCTTGTCTCATGAAATCATATCTCTCCTAAGAAGACACCTTTTCCACTAAAACCAGAAAATATGTGTAGCACGACGTTCCCTTGACGGTGACCAATAAAGGGGTACCATATCACTTTTCGTTTGAACCACTTTCTCGACTGTAAAAGTCTTAGTCTTAGGAAATGCAAGCAACATAAGGCATCATGTAGGTAATCACAATCGGTTAATGAATAAAACGTCAAACGTAAATCGCCGTTATAATGCCAAAGACATGTCAGCGGAATCGAAAGGAATATGGATTATCAAGCGATCGGCCGTAATCCGCTATTCTCAACTGTTCTTAAAGCGAAACTTAAAAAAAGAAACATTTCCCAAGATTGATTGATTGATCGATTGATTGATTGCACATGTTTGTGCGCTATAC
Source organism: Heligmosomoides polygyrus polygyrus (assembly GCA_947396885.1). Lineage (NCBI taxonomy): Eukaryota > Metazoa > Nematoda > Chromadorea > Rhabditida > Heligmosomidae > Heligmosomoides > Heligmosomoides polygyrus. The sequence goes on along the minus strand of CANDYH010000746.1, from coordinate 2,245 downwards.
AAGAAAAGGAATGTAATCGAAGAAAAACATAACAAGATGTTGAGCTCACATGGTTAGTCTACTTCTAGGTTCACCACGAAGCTTCAATTATAGACAAACGTATGGCAAGGCCCCCTAAAATAACAGTTCAACCCCCTGTATGGCAAGGTCCTTCAAAATTGCAGTTTAAAATAAAATTAGTAAAATTAGTCTAGGAACAGAGGAAAAATCGTTTATTTTTCTATTGCATCCCTCCACTCAGATGACGTTATACATCGTAGGCCAATCATTCAGTTCTCCAAAACAGATTTCAAATCCACTTCAAACTACAAAACATAAATGGTTGGCTGAACGAAAGAACGTGCCACTTTCGATTTAAAAAATTTACATCTATTAGGCTGTCGCAAAATTAATAGCCGAAACGGACCGCTTACTTCGAACTGCCATAACTCAGCGCGCTCCTACGCGCCCTGTTGAGGCTGCGATTTTTATGGCCCAAAAAGTAACCTCCACGATACTCCGTGCGTGTAGTTTCATAGAGAGAAGGGGAACTGGCGACGCCAAACTTATGCCTTATCCCTCCATCCTATCTCTTAGATAGTTGCTTGCAAATGACTATCAATACATCTGACTGGGTTCAAAAGCACAAGAACGCAGGTATCCCTGCGCCCGTACAACATACAAGTCAATGTTTTATCATTCGCATTCAGGTCTAATATCGATTCCTGGACACCAAGCAAATGAAATTGATGATTCAGTCGAACACGGACCAAGCTAGCATCGGTATGGGGCTCGCGTAATGACCAATGCTTCCGGTCTCTGCTAACCGTGCCAGATACATCAACAAAACGATGCACCACACCCAGGCCCCCTTCTTAACCCTTATCTATGTCACTTCATTATCTCATGACATAGATTCTGGTATTAGCCATCTAAAGTCAACGAATTCCTAGGGGAGGCTCTTATACTGGTTGCCTGTTTGCACTCCATCACGGCCAATAGTTTTTGGCACCACATGATGAGATAGAGATAGGTTGCAGAAAACTTCTGTAAACCATATGGGAGCCACATACTTTCTGCGTACGACCAATTCGCCCAACTTTTGGAAACTCGGCTGCCCAACATTCTTTGAAAGCAGGCTCCATAACAAAGGACAAGGGATAGCGGATAAGGCGTTGATCGAACCCTTTTGGAATACGTCACATATTGCACTTTTGCAAAATCTCGTGGAGGCGATTTGAATGCTTGCTTGGCCTATAAAATGACTTGCTGCGACTACCAGACCAGTTTTTATCCTTCTCGTGCAAATCTGGCACCAAATCACCGACCCCGGAGGGACGGAAGGCTTGACTGGACTGGGCGCGAAATCCGAAGCAAGAACGAGCACCGTGTTCAATTACCGACAACAACCCTTCGGTGAAATTTCTATTAAGAAATGTGTGTATGTCACCATATTGCACAGAAGACCTCACTGACTTCTTACTGATGTACAAAGCGACTCCAAGTACCCCCCCCCCCTATCGAATGTTCATGTGGTCGTCACTTCTATTACGTAGAGCCTCCTGACTTATCTCTTGCGCTAACTCATCAGTTGACGATCCTTACTTTGTACTTTTAATTCCTTTTGCGTGATCCTCGTAAGCGCTAACACTTGATGCCTCCGAATCAAGAAATGACCAAAAACTTATAAAGAAACTATTTTGTAGACCGTAAAAATGGCTCAAAAATTGCTCATCTGTCCATTCGATGTCTGTTAGGTCAATACCTACACTTTTATATGATACGTATGCTAAATATTACTAGTAAACTTCAGCAGATCCGAGCTGGTCTGATCGGAGAGGTGAAATTCAGCATAATTATTAGCGTAACATAATAATAAAATAATTTTCCCCTCCCCAAGTCCTGAGTAAGAACTAAACCATCCAGGCTAAACAGTTTGATGGATGCACTTTAGAGATACATATAAGTGCGAAAAGAGAGGGTGTCAGAACGCAGAAATGTAATCAAAGTATCAAGGGAGTCACGGACATGCAGAAGAGCACCCATGGGATCTTGTTTCTAAAGAAAACTTTATGTAGCCAAATACTGAATACATGAAGTAAACTAACAGAGCAGTGTGGTGCTTTCAAATAATCTCCTTAACAACTGCACTTGGACAAAAATAATCTGAAGGAATTCTTTAGTTGTGCAAGGCAACGGGCGTGAGGCGCAGTGGGAGGAGGTGCCGGCTGTGGCGTGCGCCTGATAACAGGTTCTTCGTTCGGAT
>CANDYH010000745.1:0-17832 GCA_947396885.1 Heligmosomoides polygyrus polygyrus | reverse complement strand
AACTTTGACGGACCATAACTTTGACTGAAAGTAATTTTATTAATTGAAATAAGCAACACTACAATCAACACCCTTTTTCCAACGTGACAATAGTTTAGAAGTTCCACCTTTTCAAAAATCAGAACTACGAGGAAGAATAAAACACAGGAAGTCATTTTCGACATCATATTGGTTGCTGAATTTTTTATCCCTCTCATGAAGATCTAAGTGGTTGAAAATGACAGTCGGTAGGGGACAGATCTGTTGAATATGCTGGATGTGGCAGAGTTTCGCATTCAACTTCATCCAGTTTCTGGACAACAATCTTTGAAAAGTGCGAACACGCGTTGTCGTGCAGTAGGATTGGACCTCTTGGATTGACCAAAGCCGGCTGTTTTCAATCAACTTCTGGTCACTTCAATTTTGGCACTGTGCTTTGGCTTTCATGTACTTCTTCGCTGTGATAGTCTAACCAATTTTCAAGAATTTGTAATGTACTATACCAGCATTTTCTTTAGATGGAAACTTGGTTTCGGCATCTCTTTGGGACTCTCATTCTTGTCTAGCCATTGTGCAGAGCTACTATGATTGTTATAAAAGCTCCGCTTTGCGTCGTACGTCACGATCCTGCCCAAAAAAGGCTCCCTTAAATTGCGCAACCTTAAGGAAACACACCTGTCGTGGCGCTCCAGCATCTGCCCGGCTATCAGTACGTGAGGGATTCGTTCATGCAATTTCTTTACTTTTTCGACCGCATTTAATGGCGACTGATGGTGCTGCCGTCAACGCCGAAATGATGTGCTAGCTCTCTCACAGTTTGACGCAGATCCGCTTCCACCATGGCATTGAGTTGGTCGTCGTTAAGGAGTGACGGCGGCATACGTCTATCTTCACCTTTCATCTCCAGATCGAAGCCTTTCGAACCAGTGGCGAATTGTGCGTTCCTCACCGAAATCCTCCCCAAATGCAAAGTTGATGTTGATGTTGATGTGCGGCCGTGGCGTTGTGTCCACTTTTCCATTCATACAAATAGATCACCCGTTGTGTCCACTTTTCCATTCATACAAATAGATCACCCGGATATCACCTTGATTCATACTATAGAAACGACGTCAAAAACTCGGTAATATGCAATTATGTCACAAAATCTATAAATGGTAGAAAGCCGAGATTCTGCGCTTTCAGAAACTTTATACAGTGCCTGAAATGGGAACATCCGTAGCCACGAAAAATTTACCAGAAAATTGGCCATTTCATATGCAGCGACCTAATATTTAAACTTCCACACGTAACCTACAGGGTAACAAAGATGAGACATTTAGGAGTGGTCTTGAATGCAGCTCCTCGACTTTTATCCAGCTTTTTTATGAAGTATGTATGTCCTCCTTTGATTGACTCGCACTCTTATCATCTTCCCTGTTTCGTTTAGCTCGGAAAGTATAGCCTCTGCTTCAGCGGTAGAACTCGAGAAGGGTACGACGTGGTCAGCAAAAAGAAAATTGGAGTCGAATCTTCCATCTACACGTATGCGCTTTCCGTTACTATCAAGAGACCCCATTATCCACTGAAGTACTGCAGTGAACAGCTTCATTAGCTCTCCTTCACTAGAAGCATGGTATAAGGAACGTGAAGTGGTTGAAAATCGTCGTACATCCACATGGTAACCGATCAGTAAGCTTGGAGCAGCTTAATCTCGACGGGCACATAGAAAGTGGTGACCGTTTCAACGTTTGCCGAGTGATCTGTTGTAATTGGCGAAGGTGGCAACTAGAGACATCCCTCGGCCTGTTCCGCAAATTGCGATTCACGCAGTGTCCTTGGTGTGAATGCAAGAATAGTCTTCGTGGACAGCTTGTTAAGCATACTCACCAGGCATACAGGACGATTTGTGCTTAAAAGTGGGTTTCTCCACTGGTCGTGGAACCGTCAATTTTAAAGTTGTGATGGCACATTAAGTTGTGACTGTGGTCTTCCTGTACGAAGAAAGTCGGATCAAGATTAGTTTTGCATAGGGGTTCATCTTCTTTCCACGCTGTTGATCGCAACTTTAACTTCTGAAGGAAGGATCGAAGGCGGTCCTTTACTAGCGATGATGGTGAGACTTGGTCAGGAGTAGATGAGTTGAAGAGATTTATGTAGGACCCCTCCGATAGCGAGTAGAAGAGCATTGTGCTGGAAACCTGAGGCATTCCTTTAACATAGCGAGTAGCAGAGAATTGTGCTCGAAACCTGAGGCACGTCTTCAGACTAGATCGTCTCTGTGCTGCCTTCAGCAACGCTCTGCATCTGAAGTATGTAGATCCTCTTGCGGAGCTATTTTTCAGCTTGTGTTGACCAGCAATCACAGCATTACAACAAATAACAAGCATAACTACTGTTCCTTATAACTACTTGCTTTTTCTTGCACCGTTACTAGAATAGGGCTGCAATCAGCTGATCACCGTTAGGTGATCACCAATTTGTATGTAAGTTCAATTCTTTAGTAGTAATTAAACTTATTCTAAAAAAAAAAACTAATAATAAATGGATAAACATATTTTATAAATTTAATATATAAATAAATAAATAATCTTGAAGAAAAAATAGAAAATATTTTAAAAAATATGCAATAGAAACTAATAAATACAATATTAAAACAAAAATTAAACTAAAATCAAACTTCATGTTTTAATGCATTTTTCCTTGAAAATTTACTAATAAAAAATTAATTAAAACACTTTGTTCAATCAATTATGTGATTTTACAAATCAAAAAAAGTTATGGCACCTCCCTCTTCACTGATGAGCCACCGGGGAGGTGTTATAACAAAAAAGGTTCGTCTGAAGAAAGTGGGGAAACGAACCTAACATATAGTTGCCATTTATTCATATTATTCATTTAAACTTTAAGTTTTATTTTATTAGAATGTACTCAACGGACGGTGAAGATTATCCCTAATTACAATGCTGTGACTTTTAAAACTGGTTTCCTAGAAATGCCGTTTTGTTCTGTAAAACGCGGAAAGCGACGACTTTGAAGGTGTGTCCTGCTCAAGTCGTAAGCTGCCTCATAAACGCTATCCTTGATGGAAACTCGATTCATGAGGAAGCGGTACAGCGGAGAATGAGTGGAGAACAAAATTTCACTATTCCGGATGCCATACATGCATGTAGAAACTCTGTTATAGTAAGTTGCCATATAACCATATCAAAAAATTATCAAATGATCTCGAACGTGCTAAATTGCTTGCTATATAGTTTAATTTGTGGTTGTATGCTGAATTTGCAAAATTCTAAATTTGCTTCCTTGACTTGCAAAATTGCTTGCTGAACTTGCTTGCTTGATAAATTTTATTTGGCTTTGTTTGTGAAAAAGCGACACACAATACTTCGTACGTCTTCGTTACATCACGTGCGCTTTTTCCGCAATGAAAAGCTGTAGTGTCAATAGAACAGTGACGAAAGATGGCTTGAATGAGCTCCTAGAAGCACTTTTAAATCGTGGAATCTTCGACATAGCAGTTTCGCTCATGAACATGGAAACTTTTTAGGAGGTTGATTTTTGTTCCGTTCCTGGACCTTTAAGCTCAGAACTGCCATTTTATTTTCATGCTGCGATCAGAAGGTATGATTTATCTGACACTTGAATGTTTAGAACCTCGTTTCCTTATCTTTCACATAAGAGCCTTTCTGTCCAGTGCGCAGCTGAGTCAAGATCCTCGACTGTTTTTTCTTCTTATCGCATTTGAAAGGACGGTGATGGTTGTTTTTGAAAGAGCAACATCGTCCCTTACATTATTTGATTCCCATATGCATGGACAATCAGACGGTAAGCAATAAAAGTAAGTAATTCAAAATAGGCTCTCACACGCTTCTGGAATAGAAGAAGCGGGCTGTGGATGCAATGCAGTTTGGCGCATCTTTTCGTGTAAGACTGGTACAAATGGTGGTCACAAAGCACCTTCTGTTTGCTTACACCGTGCTTCAGATCTGTGCAAGTACCTTCTAACACCATCTTGCATTCAGCCGAATTTATGTATAAACATACGTCGTGTTAGCTTAGCACGCGTACATACTATAGTTCTTTTTTCTAGCTTTCTTACTGTAGTTCGTACAGAAGACGGAATATCTGGAATGAGTAACATGGATCTACAGAGGGACATAGACCGCTCATCAGCTGGTTTTAGTGGTGTTCTGAAAGTAGATCCAGACAGTGTTTCAGGCGCCGTCATTGCAACCGGCCATGTTGACAACATCGAAGATTTTTGCCAATGGCTTTCGAACAAAATTTTTCACGAGACGCAAAGTCAACGCGAACGAGATAACAACCGCGTAAGGCTAAACTCGCTTGCTTGCTGAATTAATGAATGTCGTACGGTGCAACCTATACTAATGAATTAACGAATGTCGTAACGGTGCAACTTATACTGTTAGGTTGGTCGGAAAGTACTGGCGGGTTTTGTGGCCGCTCTCTCCTTCATTCATTACTGAATCAATATTCAATCTACTTGGCATTTTTATTTAAGGTTTAATACGGAATTCTTCGCTCTATCTGAGTGGATAACTTGCTCTCACCTATGCTAACTACTGTGTTTATTCGAACGCTTATTGAATTATGTCGAAAAAGCAATTCTAAACAATATTTTATTTCAATATCAAACTGGGCCATTCTGCCGCCGCAACAGCCCGGCAAATCAACCATGTGAGGTCAGAATAGTGCTGAGCAAAGGACCTTGCAACGGTGGTTCGAAAAATTTTGTTATGGAGATTTCAATCTTGAAGATTTCGAAGTGGCAGACCTACAGTAATCCAAGACCACTATTTGAAGGCCTTCGTGGAAGATAATCCATCACAAACAGCCTGCTAGATTGCGGGAGACCTAGGAGTCAGTGAAACTGCTGCTACAGATGGTTTGATACGTCTCGGAAAGGTGAGAAAGCTCGAAAAGTGAGCATTCCACGTATGGAGTGGTCGACATCTGTTCTTCTTTGCTTATACAGATAACTCGGGAGCTTGTGAGAGCTCCATTTCCCCATAACAGCCCACGCAGGAGCGATGCGTCAGTGACGGCTCGTCACGCGTGCGGCGGATGCCGCCGTGCGCGCGGCGAAATCTTGTATGTTCGTACCACCAGCCGAGGCTCCATGACGGCCACGCGGAATGAGTGCGAGTCTGGAGTGATGAGCGCAGGACGGTCTATAGCGCGCGTAAGAGTCGAGAGAGGCGCCCCTTGCCGATCGATTGCTGCCTATGATTGTGCTCGAACGAATATATTCGAAGAATTATTCGAAACATTTATTCGAATAGTCGAATGTTCGGCGATTCTTGACTATCGAATGTTCATTCGAATTCGAACATCGAAGGAAGCCATATTGGACTATTATTCGAATTATTCGAAAATCGAATAACTAAACTTTGTTTGATCGAATAATTTTAATCAAATGTCGAATAAACCTCAATTTTCCAAACATAAAGCATTATCACGTGATCAGTGTTCCAAGTTTTGTTCAGGGTAACCAGTCGGAATGTAGTGAAAAGTGCTTAGAAATTTATTTTGCTTTCGCTTCAGAGTTTTCTACACGGCTTTTTCCATTTTACAACAATTCCTCCCGTCCTTCACGATCTCCTTCGCCTACAAAGCATTGCCGTACAGGTACTTATGAAGCAAAGGGCCCGTGGTGCCGTGGGGTTGCCGGTAAACATGTTAACGCGGCAAGCCCACGGCACCACGGGGCCGGTTCTTATGAAGCACCCTTCCTTGAGTGCCGTGGGTTGCCGCGTTGCCGTTGCCGTTGCCGCGTTAACATGTTTCCCGGCAGCCCCACGGCACCACGGGCCCTCTGCTTCATAAGTACCGCCGTACATTGATAGTCACCATCGCTTCGAAAACCACGTAAACTATAGAGGACAACATACATAATAGACTACCTGAACTTTGCGTGATTCAAATTCTTCGCGTTGAACTACTCGACCACGAAGGTGCGAAAGTTGTAGGGATGAAACACACCCCTTTCTTATTACTAATGTATTCTTGCCTCGTCGTTTCGATTACAGACCTACTGGCAAATTGGCTCGCGGGAGGGCGAGGGGGGTATTCAGTGGCGAAATATGGTAGTAGTAAAGGGGAGGGTGACCAAGGCCAAGGGATGTCTTCGACGTACGCCAGGACGGCGTACGCCGCCCGGTCTTTCCTTAAGTTTATCCAAACGTATGCAAACGTATGAAAAAGCCTAACCTTGGGGGCGAATCACTAAAGTTTGCGATGTGTTGGGCGGAAAACGCAACAGAGTATGGATGGGGATAAAGCACCGAATGCCGGAGTTCGGAAGATACGCGGCATGCGTCGTGCCTAGGTCGTGAAGTGTGCGTACGGACTCAGCAAACGTGTCAGAAAGATGACCAATAACGATTGATTTTTTAGGTTTTTTCTTTGCATATTAAGCACTTCGGATTCGGACTATCATTACCTGTTTCTCGCCAAGTAGAGAACGGATACATAAAAGTAAATACTAATCGCGAACTGCGATAAAGAGTGGCCAGCTTCATAGGAACCATTTCAGCGATTGTGCTCTACCATATCCCGCTATCTAATTCTATAGAGTGATACTAGTTTTCTACTGCAATAAAAGCAACAAGGTCTTAAGAAGAAAAGGAGATGGTTAAGGTGTCCCATTCTCGGGGTATGGGGGCGAAGCCCCCAAGCAGACGTTTGGTGGCCGGTAGGCCGATGATCGTCTGGGTCTAACATATTCCTGTCTCCTCGTTTCGAGTATAGATCCGGCGGCAAATTGGCTCTTTTTTTTTGGGGGGGGGGGGGTGGTGGAAAGGAGGACTCACCATGCATTCAGCGGTTTTCCACGTTTGTGAGAAGGCACATGAATGTTGAGTCCCGTATGAAGTGGTCTAACACAGTCCACAAGAGGGTTATGACAGAGTAGTGTTCCATAACATTACAATTTCGAACTGCACGAAACGCTGTATAGGACTGCCTTGAGCACCGTTTCTACTTCCGACGCCGAGCGACGCGATGGCATGTATAGTGGCCAAATTGATCGCGTCGCTGGATCAATGTCGTCACAATACGTGTCGTCACGTCGTTCTTTGTCGAAGTATAAATGGGCCCTTACATGGTGATCTCCGAGCCAACTTGAGCCAATCCACCTGTTTTTTCTTTTTTCCTGAGGCGGGGAGAAGGGACTCGAGGATGCAGGCAATTTTATCACTGGTGCCTTAGTCGCGCGACATCCCGGAGTCAGTTTTGTGCAAAAAACAAACAATCTATGCTATAGTTGTGCATTGTACTCTGTTCCACTGAAGCGGAGGAACATAGGGCACAACTGTAGCACTGTTTTGTTGTTTTCATTACCATCAGTTTATCTCGTTTCTTATTTTTGTGTTACTAAAACTTTTTAAAGGTGATCCCTTAAGGAACACTGAAGACCATTTGAGGATATTAGAGGGCCTTCACATGAAAAGAATGAAAAGAACAATTAGACGCGAAGATTATTGTGGATTTGTAGTTCTTGATAAGATTTGTAGTTCTCAACTGAGAGTAGAAAATCTTAACTGACAGTATCTAATTGATTTTCAATTTGATGAAAAATGCTATTGTTGATCGATCGTTACATCATTTTATTCTGAACATTGCTGGCCAAGCTGAAGAAGATGCAGAAAACGCACATCACACACAGTAGGAGAGGAGTCCTTGAGAATGTGAGTGCTGGCCTATCCGCCGTAAAAAGCAAGCTTGCACCTTGCCGTCTTGCTTGTCAGAACGAGCTAAGATTTGGAAGGAAACAGAAAAAAAGAAAATTATTGTAGTTTACAAGATCTTCATAGATCTTTGTAAAGGAGCAGGTCTTGCTCAATTTTTCCACAATACTATGCAGAATTCGAGCGCGTGGCGGCAAACATTTCAAAAAGACATAGCAATATCATCTTTTACTCCCTTATCGTTTTGCAAAATTGAGGCACTAATTAGGTCTGTTCAGTATGGGCACGTTATACTGTACAGCAGAATAAGTTATTCGTTATTCGTTCCTTCGAACAAATTATTCGACTAATCTAATATTCGAATAAATGAAAAATCGGGGCTTATTCGATTTTCGATTATTCGAAAATTTTCGACGTCAATTAAATTCGCTCGATCATTCGTTCGGGATTTTTCGACATCGAATTTATTCGTTCATTCATTCGTTCAAAAAAATTCGACATAGATTTTTTTCGTTTCTTTATTCGTTCGATATTTGTCAAGAGCGCAACTATAGTACTAACTTCAACGACATTCCTGCGCTTCCTGGTCGGAAGAGGCTGTTTTAAAATGCCGCGGGAGGCGCGCCTTAGTAGACCAAGGGGAAGAGGAGCTATTGCGTTCGCAACATGTTGTATGATAAAGCTTTAAAACCGAATGAAAATTGTCAGGAGCTTCAAGCGGCGAGGAGCTCATCAGTAGTTGAATGTTTAGCAGCGCTACTGTAGTAAAACGGGTTGCGTAAAGCAGCACCGTTTGTGTAGAGAATAATTCTGCAGCATGCTTGCGGTGAACCAAACCTAAGTCGAACGCAAACGCTAGTAACAGTCGATCTAACGATCTCCAACGATTGGTCAAACGATTTCCAGAAGTAAGGCGTCTTTTAAGTAAGGCGTCCCCTTTTTAATGCTAGATAGGCGTTCGTTTCTCTCATTATATTTTCCTTTTCAGCTCCACTACTGAAAAACCTTTGTATAGTACGCGAAAATAGTTACATAAAAGATCAAGGAAGACACAAGTGCAGAAAATGTTTTCAGGAGTTCGAGATTTCCCTAATCCGGTTCTGTGGAAAGGCATCGAGTAGTGACTGCTGCTTACCTCAGGCAGGTCCGTCTTGTCAGTTCCCAGTGTTCGCCACAGCGAGACGGCGAAGAAAGCGGCGGTTGGACACCAAGACTGCCCTCAGAATTCTCAAGCATGCCAAAAAAGTAGACGAGAATGTGGAGAACCCGGAAGGGGTGCACTCCTCTAGCTGCGCTCCTCGGCAACATGCGGTAATTCCGCTTGCCTCGCTGAGCAATCTAAGATCGCGCAACAATTTTTAAACAGCTTTGAATCGATGTATTTAAAACTACTACTGTTAACTCTGAGCTTTTATACTATCATCTTCGTTTTCATTATAATTAAAAAGTTTAAGAATAAAGAATGAGAGTGTGTTTATTGGAACGAAGCCTTATGAAACGAATAATCACAGGAGCGATCAAACACAACTCGACAGCTCTTACAGTTTAACTAGCAATTGTTTACATCAACTTTTAGGAGTGGCCAAATTTGAAAGGTGGAAATGGAGGTGGTCTCCAAGCATGAGGTTTATCGGAATGAGTGCGGATTAAGCAAGCGCTTTGGTGCTGCCGTGGTTTGAGCCACGTCTACTGCTCAGCAGTATTACATAAACGCTCAAAGTAAACTACTGATTTTTCCAATCGGACAGTATTTTGACTGAGAGGCGCTCTGGATAGGGAGCTCCAAAAAGCATAGTGCCACTTTTTAAATGGTCCGCATGCTAGTATAGTACTAATGCTGATAACACCAAGATTTTTACAGTTAACAATTGCCAAAAGCTTCATAGTGCGATGAACACCATTTCAGAAGGGTCGAGAACCTAGTCGTGGGATTTTCTGCTAAAACCGCTGTCGCCACATTCGGACGCAACCAGCATAACGTGTCGTTCACCTTAGGAGGAGCTGTACTAAGCAGCGCTAACAAAACACGTGACTTGAGTATTACCTACGATAGAACACTAAACTTTGAAAAGTATATCCACGAAACGAAAGGGCGCTTGTGAAGCAGTCACAGCAACAGCCGGCTGGTTCTTGGTTCGGATTTCCCGCCCAGGCCAGTCAAGCCTTCCATCCCTCTGGTGTCGGTGAATTGGCACTGAACTTATCTGAGAAGGATAATGGGCTGACCTGTTAATCGGCTGACCACCATAGGTATGGCAAAATATGCATTCAAAATCGCTCCCCCCACGACATTCCGTATTTTCCTACCTCGACTTGTTTCTGTAATACCTGACTTCAGCCCACTTTACAGTATAAAATACTAGAATGTGGAGGCAAGCTCTATGCTGTGCTTTGGCCATCCGGATGGCGAACTTCTCTTCTTGTGGCCCGTCCAGAATCTCGTATAGAGCATCCATCTCCGCATTCTTTGCTTTTGCTATGGCTGTTTTTCGCATCTCCCTCAGCTTCCTGTAGGCTGTAAGATGCGCGATTCTCTCGTTTGCTGACTCGTTCTTTTTTCACCACAGCCTGCACCATCTCACTCCAAAGCGATGTAGCCTACAACACCACGAAGGCAAAAAAGGGCGATACGAACTTCGAACGAAGTGAACGAAAGGTCACGGGCCTGACTGCCGGTCTTGTAATTTTTGCATGCCCTGCAAAAATTGCAAAAACTCTTTAGCCCAGGTTGAGAGGGCGGGAAATGGAGAAACGCGTCACAAATCATTATCTGGAGTCAAAGTAGAATCAGTGTAAAATGGACGAAATCAATCAGTGCTAAGCCGTCACCCGGAAGAGGTGAACAGCACTCTAGCCCGAGTTATGTGATCAGTATACGAGGGCTACCAAGAACGGAACAACCTCGTTCAATGGAGTTTGACTGCGAGTCCTGAACGTTGGAACAATGACCAGAAGATTTAGGGGAAGTGGTTGACCTGTTGGCAGAGCTGTTTTGCAATGAAGAGAATACCGAGAGGAATGGGGTAAGGAAAGCTGTTGCGGAGAACCTCAAGGATTCCGTAGCCGCTGTCCATAGGCGCCATCATGTTACTTTTGCTGGATACGAAGGAGGGTTACTGGATCATTATGTCTGTCTACGCCCGCAAATCAGGCGTCCGAACACGACAATGATGACTTGTACCTCGCGTTCGACGAGATCATAAGGCCCGCTCCAGAGGGCGCCTATCAAACCGCAGTAGAGAACATTAACAACCACATCTAGAATGCCAGAACAAGAGAGGAAAGAGTTCATGGAAGTTGAAGGGGCTTGATAATCCTAGGCGGAATAAGAGTTTTCGATCTGGCTGTCTATAGCACCTTCTTTACGAAGTGACAAAAATAAGTAAGCTTGCATGCTGCCTGTTTTATTCAAGGAATGTGCAGATGACATCGTGTATAGCATAGCTGCAGTACGTCCTAGGCGCCGAGACTCGGGTTTATGTACACCACTAACTATGTCATGTGTATCGGGGGATAGCATGGGTCACTGTTTATTGGGCTAGAAGTGATCTTTGCAGCGGATAAGCAACGTGGTTGACCTCTAAGGAGCTAGAATTGATCTAGCAGCGTTTGAATGAATTTGCATGTTTTTTTGTATGAGTTTAAAAACCATACTTGTAGTTGATGCTTTTGTTATGAAGAATGCAAATGAGTGCACCTTGCAGAATAATTTTTTACTGTAGTTTAGTTTAATAAAGGAGGATACCAAGCTACTAAGCCTGTTTATGAACTCATTTTTATGATATTATTACGCGATATGTGAAGGGTTTCAGTATAAATTATAGGTTTTTAAAAGAATAGCTTATATATGAGTCGTAGTGTGGAAACCTTATCACTTTGAAGTCAAAGAATCTCTTTTATTATATTGTTTGGTATATAAGGCTCCTTCGGAAATATTAATTGCTAAGTGTAAGAAATTACAGTCAGCAGAATTTTTATTAGTTCTACTGATTTCTAGACAATTTTTATAAGAATCTAAGATAATACCATCTATGCAATTATCTTCTAAATTGTGAATAATTAACATGTCGTCCATGTACCTGAGTAGGTGAATCTCCTTATTGGGGACGAAAAGCCAGAAGGTGACATATCATAGTATACTTCACGGATGCTCTAGTACAATTCATGAACCCGGACAGATCATAGGCTGGACAGTCGTGGGCAGAACCCGAACCACCAAGTTCGATTTGGGGTGCAACAATGAATAATACTTAGCAATCGCTGTATTATACAACCGTTCGCCGATCCAGCTGTGATCCCTCACAACTGCAGCGAGCATCTGTTATTTTTTTTACAATGAAAGCTTGACATGTGAAAATGTTTATTCAAAGAAATCATTTCTTCTGAATAAATCTGCCGCCATGCGACTTTCCTGCCTGGAATGATACACCTTTAAGCTGACTATTCCACCCTGAGGTTCTTCTCGTTTCGGTCATCCGATGACGTCGTACATGATCTTCCTGGCTTGCATCGTCAGGTCCTGTCCGGGTGCTTCCGATGCGAGCGTGCAGGCGTTGTAAGTGCTGATTATCGGTCGGCTATTCCGCTTTCAGAGCTTTGAGAGGGATCCGCTCTCAAAGAGTGAGGCAGATGCAGAAGCACAAGCCCAGCCCCTAAACATTTCGGAGCCGCTGAGCGTCGCAAATGGCAGCAACTGCTCTCATCCCCCTGTAGCTCGCCTTACCCGCTTTCCGCATATCTTAGCATTTTGTTTTTTACCTTAATCTTTGTCCCTAATTATCCTACACAGACTTTCTCATTCTCAGTGATCCTCATTGAATACGCAGAATAAAGATTTTTTTGCCATATTCCTGTATTACTCCTTTGTATTATTAATATTTGGCTTTGTAATTCCTATTGTCGATATGCCGTGTAATCCGTTATATGCCTAGTTATCTATCGTGCGTTATTTGTTACTAAATGGTTTCATTTCCTAAGTTAGAGGTGTAAAAGCCGTGCGGTACCAATTAGTGTCGGTGTGAGCTCGCACACATCCTTTCACTGAACGACTAACGTTTTCGCCTTGAAAAAATAGTCATCCTATTTCTTCTCAATTTGCGCAGCCTGGTTAGGCCCTGAGATTTTAGCAGCCTCTCCGTGCTTGCCATCGCTGCAGAAATGGGGGCTCCTTCTGGGTTAAAGGAATGAGGCTGAGGCCATATACTGCTGCTGTGTTTGACTGGCGCACCCATGGGTCTAGTTTACCTTTTCCTTGGGAAAAAATTTGAATTTCGAGTGATCGATTAACATTTGATTTTCAGCGTTTCGAATTTTGAATGATCGAATAATATTTGATTTCCAAAACTTCGAAATTCGAACGATCGGATTTCGGATAGTCGAATATTCGAATAATCAAATGAACACCCCTATTTATTGTTGTCACCCTAGGATTGACATTTACTTATTTTTTATTACCCACTGTAAACTGCGTTCGACAGAGCGGCACACACAAAGGCTTCAGATTGTCAATGCTCTCCTACCAATTGGTTAATTGAGAAAGGGGATCGGTAATTGTCAACTGTGATAGATCGATTTCGACGTTAAATCAGTGCTAATGGAGTGGAGAGTGGCGAGTCCAGTGAGTGATAAGCGCTACAGAGGCTGAGGTCAACGGCAAGGAGAACGTGAGCTGAGGACCGAGCCGACGCTATGGAAGTCGGTGTTAGACTCAGATGTCGTTGTTGAAGCGCCGCGAAGGCTGCTCCATCCACTTCATTCACGAGACCATAGGGCGATGGCAAAGGTATAATGGTAATGAAGCACCCTTCGCTTATCTAAGAATTTGTGCACCTAGAAGAGAGGAGCACCCTGTATAGGCTGAGCTAGATTGTTATAGATCATGTTATAACTTATAGGGTTGGGACTTAAAAGCAAACGGACCCGTTGTCCATGATACGAATCTAACCTGATAAGACACTACGACTTGGATGGTGTTATTGCGAAAATGTGGATGGCTCGGTTACGTAGGAAATGCAGTATGACTGGCTCTTGCACTCCATAGCCATTGCTCTTCCTCTCTACTTTCAGGTATTTTGTGTCAGAAAGCAGGAGCTTGCTAGGCTCCAGAAAGTGATACCTCCCCACCGCTACCCCCTCCGGCTTTATTCTTTTCGTTGTTGTACTTGTGGTAGAAATCCAAAACGGGGATTCTCCCGTAGTATACCGAAGGCAAAAGCGTAGTTGAACAGTCATAACCCGATTCTCTTGGGGGTTCCGATTCACTTGTTCTCCAGGTGACTGGCCGCAGAACGCTCTACGGCGTTCAAAGGAAGCAAGGACGCAGCGGAGGTCCGCGTGTGCCCGCGCTTACCTCGCGTGGACTCACAAGGAAAGGGTCAGAAGTGTATGCCTGAACGGGAAGAGCGAGTCATATAGGAAGAATCCTAACCCCTCAATTAATATAAAAATGTATTTTTTTGCCAAGTCGGTAAACCCAAGGAGTAGGGAGTCGTTGTAGTTAAAATGTAATCGGCGCCTCACGAGTTCGGTGGTCTTGTACGCCCGCAATGCCTCTGCCGCAAGCGGATCGGAGCGCAGTGGATAGAGACGTTGCTTCACGTGAGGAAGATCGGGGGTTCTCCTGCCGCACTTTTGCATTTCAACTGATTGGTTGAGATTTGATGAATTCTGACGTCTATACCATTTTCAGGAATTTTTGTGCAAATTTTCAACTGCATGCTGTGGTATTCAACATGTATCACTTGCCGTCCCGTTGGACATCGACTTGCAGCGACTGGCGCCAGCAGCGTCTCCATTCGTCCCTGTCGCCTGCCAGAGTGCTCCAATGGATCCTCCTTGCTTGAGGGACACGAAGATAGTCATACCGATCGTTCAGGGCTTTCACGAGGAAGTCCGACCACAGCGTTTATGGGCGTCCTGAGTTCTCTTGACATCCCGAGGAATCCAGTAGGTGACAGCTCTCGTCCAGCAGGTGTCTGCGAAGCGCATTACGTGGCCGGTCCAACTAATTTTCGACAACTTGGCACAAGCGACAGCGATCTGGTCTTTGAACGTCGGCGAAGCTCGGAACTTCGGAGGCCTCCCCAGAGGAGTGTCACCAACTTGTTAAGAGATTGATAAAGAATTTATCTATCTATCTATCTATCTATCTATCTATCTATCTATCTATCTATCTATCTATCTATCTATCTATCTATCTATCTATCTATCTATCTATCTATCTATCTATCTATCTATCTATCTATCTATCTATCTATCTATCTATCTATCTATCTATCTATCTATCTATCTATCTATCTATCTATCTATCTATCTATCTATCTATCGATCACTATAAATTGAGTTAGCGGTCAATGGTTGAGTGATCTAACCTAAGTGAGGTACGCCGCATCCACAGCGAGGGCAGTCTAGTGATCTAACCTGAGTGAGATACGCCGCGTCATCTACAGCGCCGGCAAAATTTGCTATTGAACGTGGGATGTTGCTGCAGCAGGGGAAGCGCATCCCTTTCTGCTTAACACAACAGCACCTACGACGCGGGTTTCTGCGCGTCCAGGTTCGGAAGCCGATCTCGTGCCATTAGCATGAGAAGACCACTAAAAGGGTAAGAGTAGAAGGGGGACTTCGAGGGTGGAGAACCGACAGCGATACGGTAGGAGCGGCCTGGAGGGGTATCGGGATGGGGAAGGTCGATATGGGGAACAATGAAGCAGGTCAGGAGGTGGCACCGAGGGTTTAGGCAATAAGGAGGGACCAGTAGGGAGTTAATAATCAGGGGAGAGAGTAACGAGAAGCAAGAGATCGTGTGTGTCGTGAGCGTGGGAGGGCTACTTAATTAAGGTAGAGTAGTAAGGAGGATCCCGAGGTGGAGAAAAATCTACCTCGAAGAAGGACCTGGGCGAGGAAGCAACAAGAAGGGGCCGTAAGCGAATTCATAAGGAGAACAAGAAACCTGCCATGGATAGGCCTCTGCATGCTTGACACAGCGACTACTGCGCGCACTTCTAAGCTTCTAGATCCGGAAGACGGGTCTTCTGGGCTTCTGGATCCAGAAGAGGGGCCTCTACATCGCGCAGCTAGCGTCTTGATTCTGAACACGTGTCACAGACGTCTGCTATGAGCATGGGAGAACCACTAAGAGGGTGGTGGAAAAGGGCTGTAAGGGGGAGCTCTCGGGTGGATTGGAAGAGCGACCAGGAAGGAAAGGAACAACCTGGACAAAAGGCCAGGGCGGGGAAACCAGCAAGAAGAGACCAGTTAGGGGCAGGGTCAAGCTTGAGGTTCGGGAATCGAAGGGGGGGGGGGGTCGTACTGTGGCCTCGTCTGGAGGGGGGGTCGTGCTCTTCCGGTTTTGGCAGAGGATTCTCTCTTATTCTTCAGGTTTCATGGTGATTTTTTTAATTCTTAATAAGTTGTTTTTTCCAGGAATGCTTACGAAGGTGTGGAGTCTCTACTTCGTCCCGCGAAGTTGTAAAAATTAATATAACAAGTTTCAAATAAAGATTGTATTACTTGTTAAAAATAAAGGTTTTCTGCACCCAGATTTAGAGTCAATGAGAAGTTTCCATTTTTCAGTTTTTTTTCAGGAAGTCACGGACGCGACAGTTTTCTACCTGAACGAGCGACATCTACGTCCTAAATTGCCATCTATAAAATTTGAAGTGTCAATTGCTAAGGAAAATTAAGTGCTTTTCCTACAAGATTTTTGGAAGCACTCTTCGAAGCGATGACCGAATGGCAACCGAGGATGGACTTGTCACGGAGCTAATTTTCTCTCTTCTGCTGGAAACAGCATCAGAAAGTGAAGTTGTAACCAATAAAGGTTGTACCCAATAAAGGTTTTAATTCACCGGTTGACACAAGGGAATAAAACGTGTTTTTGTGAGACATAAACATTCTGTTCTGTGTAAACAGACGCTCCGATTTGTATCATTTGCCGAAAAAATTCGACACCGTCAATCACATGGAAGCCGCTATTTTTACAAGCTGCTTTTTAAAGCGTAGAACCCACACCTCTTACAGTTTTAAAAGTTTTGTGAATTTTTCAGAGATGTCGCACAAACTCCGAAATATGGTAGGTTACGTGGAGCCATTGCGCTCTCCGATATCACCGATCGCCACTGAAGGACGGACTTCTTGCGGCAAAAAAATTTCTACCTTCTGGAGGAAGAGCATCAGAGAGTGAAAACTGTACCATCTTAGAGTTCAAGATGTGATTAATATACAATCATAAACTAAGCTTCTTCGCAGCGATCTCCGATATGATTAGGGCTGATTGCATTTAAATTTTTCGCTTTTCAAGAAAAATTAATTAATTTTTACCTGAAGCAGATCACCCACACAGTTGAAATTTCGCCACAAAAAGTTTCAATTCTTGTTTAATGCACAGTGTAAAAATCATGGTTTTCTGAAACGAACAGACTGGATCGACCACTGGTCGATATCGCACCGACGTCATGGGAGCGACGAAATTCGACGTTCATAAAAATGACTATAACTCGGTAAGTTTTCCACAATTTTAAAAAGCCAATGGTTTTTTAGAAACTACAAAAAAAGATGTTTCATATGGTGTAAAAATCGGTTTTCAAAAACTAGATCTTCATACGGGGCGGAGGCCTTCGATTTTTGAGCGAAAAAAATTGAAGTGATTTTGTATAAACAATTATATCCCGGTAAGTTTTTCGAATTTTAAAAGACTTAATAGCGTTTTGAAAACTAGAGGAAATGCGCTTTCGAACCATGTAGGAATTGGTTTTCAACAGGGAGGTCTTCATAGAGGGCGGTGGGGGTTCGAATTCTGGTCCATTGTTGCAGAAATACGTGCCAAAAATCGAACCCCCCCCGCCCCGTATGAAGACCCCTTTTTTGAAATCTGGTTCTTATATAGTTAGAAAGCATCTTTCCTCTATTTTTCAAAAAGCAATTGGGATTTTTGAATTTCAAAAAACGAATCGAGTTATGATCAAATTTGCGAAGAACTGCTCGCAGACTCTGCACCGTCGATGCTGGAGTGATTTCACAAATTTGATCATAACTCGGTTCGTTTTTCGAAATTCAAAAATCCCAATTGCTTTTTGAAAATAGAGAAAATATGCTAAGTGACCATGCATAAACTGTTTTTCAACAGGGAGGTCTTCATAGGGGGCGGGGGGGGGGTTCGAAT
>CANDYH010000744.1:0-13161 GCA_947396885.1 Heligmosomoides polygyrus polygyrus | reverse complement strand
CCAATCAGTTAAGGTACTTTACGATGATTTGCCTATAGCTCTCCAGCTGCCTAGCCTGCCAGCTGCCAATTTAGAGCTGCTGAGGGCAGCGATGAAGTTTCTTCCGCCCTTACTCGCCCACATTTGAGTTTTTACACACTCGATGGTACCGTTCTGTTCAACTCGAAAAGCCCTATCGAAGAGTATCAATCCCGCCCAATTCCGGGAAAATTGATTTTTTGACAATTCGACCCCTCGAGGACGGGGGCGCTCTTCGCTGAGCCTGCCCGGACGATGACGTCATCGAAAGTCGACGATTTCGGAATTTACCAAATTTTCTTGTTCAAACTTCGTCCGAAACCGTCTAGGGGGCTATTTGGAGCGCTGATTACGAACCCAACGTCCGTTTTTGAAAATTCCACCAATTTTGGCATGTAACGGCCATTTGAGATTGGAGGGTCAAGATCACTGACCACCCTCAGTTTTCGGTATTGGTTGTCTCCTGGCATAATCAGCTAAATGGACCTCGGCATCGTATTCGGCACCCTGAATAACCCTTACCCTTAGACGAAGTTTGAGCAAAATCGGTGTTCCTGACACGACCGCCCTCAATTATCCAGAAGAAAATCAAAAACCTATCGAAATCGGCGGAATTTTCAAAAACGAACGTCGGATTCATAATCAGCGCCCCATTTAACCCCTAGGACGAAGTTTGGACAAGAAAATTTGGCAAATTTCGAAATCGTCGACTTTCGATGACGTCATCGTCCAGGAAGGCTGGGCGAAGAGCGCTCTCGTCCTCCAGGGGGAACTGTCAAAAAATCTTTTTTCCCGGAATTGGCCGAAATTGATACCGTTGGATAGAGCTTTTTAAGCTGAACAGAACGGCATGAGTGGGAACGTCGAGAACTCAAATGTGAGCGAGTAACGGCGAAAGGAACTTCGCCGTCGCCCTCCGCCGCTCTAAAAAGGCAGATTGTGCTAAAGCAGCTTAGGCATCTGGAGAGCTGCGAGCATGTCAGCGTAAAGTGCTTTTAGTCTCGTGCTCCACCACCTATTTGCATGCCGTTAGCTCTCCTCGTGTACCTGCAGTGGTCGACTGAAATCGGAAAACGTCGTGTCACACAAGGTTTACCTGCATTTTCGCAACGCTGTAACTTCGTTCAATCATGAGCTACGTTGCCGTGTTTTAGCGCGCCTATTGAACTTTCGACTTCTTACAACAGCCACAAGTTGCAGCAGGAAAGATTCAAACGTGACAGAGTTATTGCACTCAGAACACGCCCGTGCCTGCAATTTAGCACAACAACGGTCTATGTTCTCCGTGCTCTTATTCGCCCAGACAACAGCTCTCGCCACTCTCAGTAACACCGTTCAATTCAGCACGACATGCTCTATAAAATGGTATCAAACTCGACCAACTTCGGAAACACTGATTTTCGATGACGTCATCACCCGTCTGGCCCGGTCTAGAGGCCGTCTTCGATGAGAAAGTGTCAAAAATTCGATGTTTCCAAACTTGGTCGAAATTGATACCGTTCGATAGGGATTTTTGAGCTGAACAGAATGGTAACCTGGCTGGGGTTCGAAAACTCGAATATGGGCGAGTAAGGGCGGAAGATGCCTCACCGCTGCCGTCCGCCGCTCTAAAATGGCAGATGGGGTTAAGGCAGTTTAGGCAGCTGGAGAGTTAGGAGCATTTCGTCGTAAAGTGCCTTTGGTGCTTTGCTCGTCCGCGAGTTTGCATGCCGTTAGCTCGCCTCGTGTACCTGCAGCGGTCGACCGAAATCTGAAAAACACCGCCGTAACCTTGCCTATTCAAAAGATACTTTGCTGTGCTTTGGCGCTTTACTAGAGCATATTACTGCCTATGGAATCCGCGCGTTCCAGCCAGAAGGATTGGAAGCTGACCGAGTTATCGCGCTCAGAACGCGCCCGCGCGTGCAATTTAGCACAACAGCGGTCTATGTATTCCGTGCTCTAACTCGCCCAGATAACAGTTCTCGCGACAGCTACGAGCATGTCATCGTGAAGTGCTTTCAGTCTTGTGCTCGCCGGTGCACTTGGATGCCATTAGCTCGCCTCGTGTTCCCGTAGTAGTCGACTGAACTCGGAAAAAATCGTGTCACCCAAGGTTTGCCTGCATTTTCGCACCGCTGTAACTTTGTCCAGTCTTACGCTACGTCACTATGCTTCAACGCGCTTCTTGAGCTTTCCACTGCCTACAAAACGCACAGCTTGCAGCCGGAAAGACTCGAACGTGACAGAGTTATTGCGCCCAGAACACGCCCGCGGTGCAATTTGCGAGCTGTCGCGCGCAGTCGATTGATAGGTTCGATCCTATATACATTGTGAACAGCGCACTCCAAAGTCTTGTCGGGACAGAGTACAGCAATTCCTGTGTAAGCCGGCTGAGAATTTCTCATAAAACTCCCTAAATGCTCACTCTACAAATTTCCTCCCCCTCGATTGATAGGTTCGATTCTATATGCATTGTGCACGGCACACTCTCAGAGGATTCCTGACATGACAAAACACTTTACACCATGCTTAAGATGCCCTGAGAACATGCAAGCTCTGGAAGATAGGCTTCTTCAATAGCAAAAGTCTGCTCCAGTCATCTTTGACCACCCACTGCAAAAGTTCGGTGGTTTGGCAAAGCTGTATACATAGTTGTGTAGACCTCGAGGAGACGAATCAAATGGTATCAGCCGTTTCTCATAAAACCTCGAATTAGAGGAATTGTGAGCCTGCAACGTTTTCGGCGCCTTGCGGCCGACAACTCATCCGCGGCCGGCCTTCTCAATAGAGCGCATGTTTTCAATTTTGGCCATTTTTGATTTTTAATATGAAGTGTATATACCAAACGATAGAGCTCAATTTCCTGAGCTCAAATGTACCCTTGGTTTTTCAAGTGGATGACATTTGGGCGAGTTATAGCAAAAAGACGCAAAAACCGCAAAAGTGCGGTTTTTTCGGCGTCTACTCAAAAGACGCGTCCGGTACTGTATTATACATGGCTGGCACTTATAGCTGCCGCTGGTAGTAATCTATAATAATCGTTCTGATGTTAGTAAGGGAATTACTAAGTGCGGTTTCAAGGTCATAGTATAAAAGTTGCGGAGTTGCCGATGGAAGTGAAAGAGATTCGTGAAGGCAATAAGCGACAATTCGAAACTAACGCAACGGAATGGACAGCCTTTGTACTCGGCCTTTGCAAGCCCTACTTTCGGACAGGAAGAGATAATTGGGTAGAACTAGGTAGCATACATCACGCACCCCATTGTGTCGCAGCATTTTAACCTATTTCCGTGACACTCAGTTCTGAAACCGAATCGGCGCAAGAAAAGACACGTATAAGAACATTACCGACCCAAAATATTTCACTATTTTATATTCCTTGAAAGAGTAAAAGTCCCGAAACCACTTAGAAGCGAGATGAACACGGTCAGAAATCTAAACATCCTTGTAGAAATAACCATGTAAAAAGTCAGGTAGGGTGTGATCATGGAAAAGCTCTTATCCATTGTTATAAATAAGAGCGTGGTAGCGCAGTTAGGGTGGGGCATTGGTTGTCGTGCGTAACCAATATCGAGTCTAAGATTCCGCGTAAAAAGTTTCGTTTTTTGGAATTATAAACTAGATCACGCTTTGACGCCATACAGTCCCAAGACCTCATTTATGAGGCTCTACCAGGAACGAGCTTTAAACAGTTGAAAGAATTTGCCTAATTCTGTAATAATATTGTAGTAAAGCTTAAAAGTAGAAAAGCGTTCATTTACTTGCACTTCGCCGCAACACGTGTCTACATATTGACTTACTCTCGCTAAAACCCTCTAATTTTAGCGTTGAACAGATTTTGAAACAAGCCACGGTTTATAATGCTTCTCTGCCACGAGGTTGTTACATAGTATAGTTGTGCCCGAACGAATATATTCGAATAATTGTTCGAATAATTTATTCGAATTATCATTCGAATTATTCGATCATTCGGTTTTCTTGATTTTCGAATATTCGTTCGGATTCGATTATCGATAATTTTGAAAAGTCGAATATTCCTTCGAATTCGAATATCGATGATTTTGAAAAGTCGAATATTCATTCGAATTCGATTATCGATGATTTTCAAAAGTCGAATATTCCTTCGAATTCGAACATCGAAGGGAGCCATATTCGAATATTATTCGAATCGAATAGTCAAACTCTATTCGATCGAATAATTTTATTCGAATATCGGGTAAACCTGAGCTGGTAGTACGAACATACAGATTTTGGTCGCGCGCGCGGCGGCCTCTGTCGCACGTGCGGCGAACCGCCACTGACGCAGGGCTCTCTAGGTGGGCTGTCAGGGGGAAATGGAGCTCTAACAAACTCCCGAGGTATGCTGTATTGTATCTAGATATGTGGCTTTAAGAAGTGGAGCTTCTTGTCACGAAGGGACCCCAAATCTTTTCACAATGGAAACAGCTGAAAACAATAAACAACAACATTTTTTCGATTAGGTCATCCAATTCCTTCTCGAAATATCGATTTTCTTTGAATAAGTGCACCGTAGGACTCTCAAATAGCTGAGCAGGGGCAGCAAAAGAGGTTTATGCAGTTACAAGAGCTTTAGAATCCGTGAGTGCAGCAACACACACTATGTAGACGTCGCGCTTGTCACAGCAGTCGCCGCGGCCGCCCGCGCTTTTGTATGTTCAGCTTGCTCCCCATAAACCTGCAGCCGGAAGGATGGATTTGCGCCACTTGACAAAAGACCCGTAACCTCTAGAGGTCGAGCACTTGACAGATTACCTGAAAATCGCCCGATTCAAATATTTTCGCGGTGGTACCACTCGACCGCGAAGGCGCGAACCCAGCCTGCGGGTGCTCCTGCTTTTAGGAGACATAGCTGTTTTCCACTTTCTGCTTATTTTCCGTTTCGGGTTATGAGGCCAATGAGCTGAAATCGATACAACCGCTCATGACAAGGAACACTGCATGCCCTTTTGTGAACATCAAGAAACGGCTCTGAGTGGACTTTTGCCTACATCCAGATTGAATGAGGTTATCTAGCCAGACCAACATGTTCTCCTCATCTTCGACTAGCACATCCTTTTGCAATGCCTTTGTAATATATTACATCTTTCTTTTTACTTTACAAGGCTATCAGATTTTTATTAATCTCCATCACACAATTTTTCTTTTTCTTAATAGCTATTTGATGTGGAGAACTCATCCAAATGGATCTAGTGCTGCTTTTAAAACAGGAGAATGGGATACTAACGTCGTTCAGTGACAAAATCTGCCAATGAGGACGAAGAGAAAATGTCTGGCCAAATGACATCACTAATCGAGATTGCACACGCTTCAGTGCAGTCCTAGCTTGAGGTGACCGCATCTTATCGTCACATTACTTTCAGTGGTTCCCACCTTCGTAAAACGGAATGCTTAATTACCAGTTCAGAAATCAGTTCAGCAAAGGGGTTGACCACACCAGTGCGGTGTAAAAATCTTAAGTTAGTGCAACATCAAATGTGTTTTAGGACTGCCTCAAGCGCAAATAGGGTCCAGGTGGGTCACCCTAGTCAGAGGTTGTAAGCCTTTGTAATATGTGTATGTACAGTTACATCATAAATGGCCTACCTCAGATCATTGTAGGGATAAAACACACTATTGCTGCAGAAAACTTCGGTTTCAAAAAGCAAATAGGACCGTACTGCATGGTGACCCACTTCCCGGACCCTATTTGCGCCCTACCTCACACGGTGACACCTCCCTAAGCAACTTTGCACCCTTTTCTGTGTTGCTTATTTATTACCCAGTATACATTATTGTTATTTTGCTGTTTCCTAGGACAAAGAACAATTTTAGCGAACTTTCCTTCTTCTTCTTCTTCTTCTTCTTCTTCTTCTTCTTCTTCTTCTTCTTCTTCTTCTTCTTCTTCTTCTTCTGAGCGTTTAGTCCCGCACAGTCGCAGGGTCCGCTGCTTTTGTGATCCGTCGCCACCTCATTCTATCAAGGGCGTCATCTGGCGGCGAGATCTCTCTTGATGACGTCCCTCCACCTTGTCTTTGGGGCTCCTCTCGGACGCTTTCCGGTGCCTCGAAATTCAGGGCCAACATCGTCGGATGGTCCTCTTGTCTTCTGAGGATGTGTCCGTACCATCTAAGCCGCTGCTCCCTCATCTTCAGCTGGATCGGAGCTGTATTCATCACTGTCCTAACATCCTCATTTCGCACTCTGTCCTGACGGGTCCATCCACATGCCCATCTGAGCATCCTCATTTCCGCGGCATGCAGTTGCCGCTCCTGTGCTCTACCCTGGGCCCAGCACTCACAGCCATAGAGGAGGGCAGGCCTCACTACTGTTCTATATAGCTTGCCCTTGAGTGTCCTGGAGCACCTACGGTCGCAGAGGATTCCTGCAGAGGATTCCTGTGGACTCCCCCCGTTTGAGCAATGCTGCATTAATCCGTCCCCTGACCGCCTGATCCACGCTTCCTTCCTCGGATAGGTCGCTTCCGAGGTAGCGGAATTCTTCCACCTTTTCGATTTTCTCCCCATGGCAGTCTAGGATCGGTTCGGTGCACTGCTCGGAGCTGATGAACTTCGTCTTCTTCACGTTCAGCCGTAGGCCGTTGTTTGCGAGGGCTCCTTGCCACAACTGCACCTTCTTTTCCAACTCCTCACGGCTGTCGGCTACTAGGGCGATATCGTAAGCGTAGAGGATGGTCCTGAGGGGACCTTCCTCAAGGTGGTTCACTATGCAATCAAGCGTCAGCACGAAGAGAAACGGACTCAGAGCTGACCCTTGATGCACCTTCACTGGGATATCCATATTCTTTGTCATTCCGTGTGGAGTTCGTACCGCCGCTTTCGAGCCCTCGTACACGTCTTTTATGACCGAGATGAGACGTTCCGGCACACCCCTACCTCGAAGGGATTTCCAGAGCACGGCCCGGTGTAGCCTGTCGTATGCTTTCTCCAAGTCCAGGAATGCCAGGTAGCAGGGCTTTCGTTTCTCCCGATACTTCTCCATCACCTGGCGAGCGATAAAGATCGCGTCCGTGGTGGACCTCTCAGGCATGAAGCCCCACTGCTCTTGGGATATGGTGACCATTTCCCTTAGCCTCGAGTCGACCAGTCGTTCGTAGACCTTCATCGTATGTGGGATTAGTTTGATCCCGCGGTAATTGGAGCACTCGCACCGTCCCCCTTCTGCTTAAAGAGGGGGACTATGATGCTGTTCCTCCAGTCATCTGGCATCCTATCCTCTATCGTGACTCTGTTGAAGAACTGTGTCAGCCAATTGACTCCGCAGTTCCCAAGCACCTTCCAGGCCTCTACTGGCAGCCCATCAGGGCCAGCTGCCTTCCCGAGCTTCATCTTCCCTATGGCACTGCGAACCTCTTCCTGCGTCCATAACGGGATGGGTCCTTCCGTTGGCTGTTCTTCTTGGACTTCCCGACGCGGGAATTCCTCATTCAGCAGTTCCTTGAAGTACTCCTCCCATCTTTTCCTGACCTCGACCGGCTTCCGTAGTACCCTACCGTCAGCACTCTTCACAGTCTTCACTGCTCGAATGTCGAGGCTAGCTCTATGACGTGCCTTGGCCAGACGGATGGCGAACTTCTCTCCCTGTGGCTCGTCCAGCTTCTCGTATAGGGCATCCATCCCCGCGCTCTTTGCCCTCGCTACCGCTGCTTTTGCCAGCCTCTTCAGCTTCCTGTAAGCTGTAAAATGCACGGGTGCCCTTGTCTTTTGCCACTGCCTATAGGCCTCCTTCTTTTTCCTCACCGCAGCCTGCACCTCTTCATTCCAGAACCATGCAGCCTTATCTCCTCTGGTTCCTCCCTTTGTTTCGCCGAGGGTTTCCTTGGCACATCGCAGGATCGTTTGTGTCACCCTCCTCCAGGTCTCGTTTACGAGGCCGGTTGGATCAATTTTAGGGAACTTTCCACCGCCAGGAATACAGTAACTACTGCTAGCTGAGCAGCAAAGCTCGCGTAAGTTGCTGATTCAGGACTTCGGCCATTCTAGACTGCGTTCCGATGGGCCTCTCAGGGTGACTGTTACTTTTCTGTTCCACTATGCACCAATGCCTTAAGCATAAGCACGACCTTCAGCCGATGGGCTACAACAGACTGTGGTGTAAGCCAGCGGGAGCGTTCCAAGAGACACACGTTGGGATGGTGTGGCTGGTGGTTCCCGTGGACATCAATTTAGTGGAATTTGATCCATATAGATTGGTGGCGATTCATACTCGAAAAACGAACCTCAGATTCGTGTTCAGCGACCTTGATTGCCCCAGGGCTGATGCTTCGGGCCCCTTGAACGACATCAATTGTTGAGTATCGCCAATACGCCAGTGTGACGGACGGAATGAAGTACGGAAACACACGCCCTCTACTCTTTTGTATATAGTAGGATTCGTTCATTCGAACAAATTATTAGACTATTCGATCATTCGAAAATTTTCGACATCGAATAAATTCGACTATTCGATCATTCGAAAATTTTCGACATCGAATAAATTCGATCGTTCATTCGTTCGAAAATTTTCGACGTCGAATAAATTCGATCGTTCGTTCGTTTGGAAATTTTCGACATCGAGTTTCATTCGTTCGGAAATTTTCGACATCGAATAAATTCGCTCGATCATTCGATCGGAAATTTTTGACGTCGAATAAATTCGATCGTTCATTCGTTCGATAAAATTTCGAAAAAGCACAACTATATTACATAGGTGAAGCTATTGCACATTTTCGCATTGTGTTTCCGGCCTTAGGTCGGAAATGCTAGCGTGGATAAAGCGAAAGGTCGTGTACGTAGTAAAGATAAAGCCTCGAACCGTTTCTAGGCCCCTGAAGACGACGAGACGGTCGAAACGTCAGGCCAAAAAATAGGACCACCTAACAACCTCATGACGCATATGCATTATGAAGATTGATAGCAGCTATGTCGAGGTTTCAAGAGGAGAGGACATTAAGTTAGCTCACTAAACAGAGTTTTATTTTACGAGGCAAAGACGAGACTGTTATAAGAATCTGTGCTATGTTTGATGCGCAACGAAAGAGGGGGGGACGCCGGACGAGTCGGTAGTAGAACTTTATTCTGCAGAAAATTATCTACAAATGAGAAACCTGCGGTTTATATATCCCTAGGACACAGACGACTGGTGCGACAATCAAGGTTGACAAGTCGCAAACTCATTTGTGTGCAACACCTCCCCTTTAAGAAAAAGCACATAGTATCATTGGAAGGGCTTCTGATGGTGATCCATGTGCAATCGCATCGTTGACTGTCGTGCACGAGTTGATCGTCGTCCCTTGTTGATCGTGCAGACTTCCGGAGACATGGCTTAGACTGAAGGGCGGAGATGTATGCAATCGCTCCACATCGCAACATCATCCTACTGTGCTGTGTTGGTCCAACCATAGCTGCGCATCAGCAGCTGGTTAGCGTGTCGAATCCATGATGTTTCTCCAATAAACACTTCGTAGAGTGCACGTCCGATCCGTTTAGGAACTTCTCCATTACACTATTATGGAAGTATTTCGTTCTACGAGCTCACAATAACAGCAACTTCTCACGTGAAGTAGCTCCCACGAGCTCTGCACTGCTTGAAAAACTCCAGTTGAGGTGTTATGAGCTGGTGATCGGCCATTTGAGGAGCGGAAATTCATAGTTTTTCTTTTTTTCTTTTTTCGCGAAGAGTTCAGCAGATGACCTTGCTCCATAGAGTGATGTGCATGGAATGGATCTATAGGTGAGGAAAAAGACCCGCAACGTTCCTTCTCCTTCAAGCGCCAGTAGAGTCTCTGTAGAGCGCTGTTGAACAGACAAGGCATACAAATAAGCATAGTTGTATGCTACTCCTTGTCCAACTATTCTACTTCATTGTTCTTCCCGTCCTAGCATACGCCTCAGAGAATTAAGCTATGAGAAGGCAGAATGAACACACGATCAGCATCGTGCAGCGTGGACAGAGAGGACTGAACTCGAAGTGAAACGACTGAAGCAAGTGAAAGAAGGCCTCAGGAGTTCTGAGCTTCGTTGACTTTTGAAGATCAGAGACGTTGCCGTACGGGTCAAGTCGTCGAAAATGAGGTGGGCCGGCCACGTAATGCGCTACGCAGACACCCACTGGGCGAGAGCCGTTACCGACTGGAATCTACAGGATGTCAAGCGAACACCAGGACGCCCACCAACGCGTTGCCCTCGATGAATGACATGACGCTCCTTGACTCCCTCGAGCGAGGTGGGTCCATTTGAGCACTCTGGCGAGCAATGGGGACTAAAGGCCCCCGCAGACTTTTGCGGCGTCGCCGCTGCCCTATGCTTAACCATAGGGCAGAGACGCAGAGCTCGCCGCCAGCGGCGCCGCTGGCCGGCCGGCGGCGTCGCTGGCGGAAATGACTTGAATCATTCCACCCGGCGGCGCCGCTCCAGCGTCTGTCTGTCTGCGCTCTGCGCTCTGCCCTTTCGCGGCGGGATCCAGAGCGGAGACGGTCGATGCAGGCGCGCGATCGTCATCGGGGCGCGTTATTGTTAAGCACCAGTCGGTCCCGACTAGAAACAGTACAGTACCTCGCGGTCACCGCTCCCACTGATGATGAGCCAAGCCGCTGAGCGGTTTCGCCGTTCGCCGTCGCCGCTCAGCGGTTTCGCCCGCCGCTCGCCGCAGAAGTCTGCGGGGGCCTTAATAGAGACGCTGCTGGCGCTCGCTAGAGCAACTCGATGATCAACGGGACGATAGGTGATACAGGTAAATAGCATGCAATGCCGTTGAAGCAAATGGCTAAGACAGAGTACATGCCTTATATTTTCACGCAGATCTCCTTGAACTCGGCAGAAGGGAACCAGGATTTTGGGTGCACCCTATCTGGTGAACGTTCAACGCACGAGAGCTATACGTAGTGACTTCAGTTGTGGTACGATTGCTGTCATACAGACATATAAAAATAAACATACTTTCATATATACATAAATATATTTGCAGAAGTACATATGCTAGTTGTTTCCAATGCCGGCGAAAACGAATTACTTGGTAGAATTCTTGAAAAGCTCATCGCAATCAACAGGTGAACCAAATAATAATGTGCTTATTAGGGAGAGGCCTCACAGGTTGAAATCAACCAGCTTTACTATTGTTCGAATACCCGTTTATACCTGATGTGTTCTACGGCCAGTACAAAATTTTAATGAAGGTTCGGAAAGGTTCTTCAACAACAGATCCAAGCAGAAGATAGTTAATCAAAACTAATGGGGCAATAGTCCCCTAAATGTACAAATTTCAAGTCAAATTGAACACTTAAAAAACTGAAAAAAACTGAAAAACTAAACTTCTGAAGCCAGACAGAGAATCTTCCAAATTTTTCCAGATCAAAGAAGAAACTCTCTTTTTCGAATTTGTCTTAGGAACATTTAGTATTATGTTATTTTAAGACGTGTAATTAACCTGCCTCAGAAAGTTGAATACAGCGCCTGGATCACTGTAGGGTTTTATTTTTTCTGGAAACATTACTGGATCGAAAGCCATTTTAAAGCGCAGGAAAGAAGCAATTTCTGGTTGCATTAAAAAGAGATCACGCAGCACTTTCGCTTAGCACGCGCAACAATTTTCAATTATTAATTGTTAATAAAAATTGTTCGCGTTCTGTTGCAGACCAGTGTGCAAAAACGGAAACAGCTTAAGGAAACAGACATATTTTCACTTCGCGGTTTCATGTAAGGAGCAGTAACTCTATCGATCAAATAAAACCCGAAACGAGCCAGACAGTTCTATGGCGCGACCTCTCTGGTAATGCATTATACATTTTATTGTCTTTCTGAATTTTAAATTACATAAGAAACCAAGAATTTTAACTTCAAAAATGAAATTGTTATAAAAATTCAAATACTTTGTCCTCCTTTTTGAGGCTCTTGATTGACAAGTTTTCTAAGAAATTAATGGTAACTTTTCCTAACATAAAAATTTGTTTTCACCTCCTTTTATAGTGTCTTTTTTAATTTGTTTTTAATTTAGAATATATTCAATTTGGCTTCAGAAGTGTCCAGCTCCCCATGACTTGCGTTTATTTTGATTTGAAAAGTGCCCAATTTGACTTGAAAATGATATAAATGAGGTAGCTTGTATTCAGGTGGCGATGTTCGTTCCTCCACGTGGTGCCATTGGAAACTGCCCGCTCCGCGAGCTAAGCCAAACACGAACACTAGATTGCAGGCGACAGGCCCTTATGACAGGTCGGCCTGCGAAGACCCATGTCACATCACATGCTTCGTGACAGCCCACGTATTTCGAGATAGTGTTTCGGCGTCCGCGGGAGCCGGCACTCGGCAGAGCCCGGCGAGTGTAAAAAGTATGTTTGGGCTCCTGATGCGAGGACGGCATCGAGGGGCAACTGAGCTAGTCCGAAGGTCCCGTAACGTAAGCAGGACCCGCGTGGCAACGCTGAATGTAGGTACGTTGACGGGGCGCTCGTGCGAGTTGGTTGAAGCACTGGAGCGTAGAAGAGTTGATTTCTGTGCGATGCAGGAGACGAGGTGGTCCTGCCGCAAGTCAAGGGACATAGGACGAGCCTTCAAGGCCGTTCTATGTGGAAGTCCCAGGACCACCAGTGGTGTCGGAATAATCGTCTCCGAACTATTTCGTGACTCGATTATAAGCGTCGAACGCTTTGACGATCGATTGCTGAAGATCGTTGTCGCTGCTAAGGAGCGACTCTATCACTTCTTCTCTGCGTATGCTCAGCAGAATGGCTGCTCTGATCAAGCCAAGGATGCGTTTTGGTACCTGCTTGATGCTAGAGCAGAGCTATCGTCGAAAGATGTCATCATAGTCGCTGGTGACCTTAATGGGCATGTAGGTGCTGCGAAGGACGGGTACAGCTGTCATGGTGGTTTTACGGGTCTCATAAAGTCGATGGTGAGCGCATTCTTGAGTATGCGGAATCGCATATCTCACCATAGTGAACACCGTCTTCCGAAAACGTGACTCGCACCTTGTCTCATATTACAATGACAGTACCAAAACTCAGATAGACATTGTCCTTGTGAGAGATCGCGAGCGGAATCTTGTCACAGACGCGAAGATCGTGCCAAATGAGACGGTCGCCACACAGCATCGACCGCTGACTTTGAAAATCGCCACTCCTAGGCTGAAGCAGGTCGAGCGATGCGGTGCACCAAGAATCAAGTG
>CANDYH010000743.1:0-14791 GCA_947396885.1 Heligmosomoides polygyrus polygyrus | reverse complement strand
GACCGACCTTCCATATTATAAGTCGAACCTTTTTGTGAAATATGAGGTGGAGCTACAGGGGGAGCTTTCTAATCGAGAGAAGTTCAGAAGAAACGAAAGGAAACAATGAATTGATTGATTATCGATCCACTAAGCGACCAATCACAGCTAAAGCTTTTGCGAACACCTATGCAAAGGACAGCAGAGGGGAAGACGGTGGCGGGCGGCCGGAAATTCAGACTTCTAGCAAACGGCCGGAAATGTGGAGGACGGCGACGACGACAACGTCGAAACCAATCCGGACGGAAGCGGTGTCGAGATGTCGTCAGCGGTCGAGAGCTATCCGCGCGTTCAGCCAAAAATAATGCGATTGTTGGGGGGGGGGGGGCGGCCGGTGGTGGGCTGACTGGCAGAAAGCTTCTTCTTCTTCTTCTTCAGCGTCTGTCCCGCTTCGTAGCGGGGTCCGCTATTCTGGTGTCATGACGCCACCTTTCCCGATCCAGCGCTAGATCAGGGTGGACGCCAGCCGCTTTCAAGTCCGTATGTAACGTATCAGCCCAGCGCTGCTTCGGGCGCCCTCTAGGCCGCTTTCCTACCACCTCGAACTTAAGGCCTATCTTGCGGACGCTATCTTCCTTTCCACGCAGAACGTGGCCGTACCATCGTAAGCGAGCTTCGCGCATCTTGTCCGCTATCGGCGCGACACCGAACTTCTGCCGAATGACATCGTTTCGGATGCGGTCCAGGCGCGTGACTCCTGCCGTCCAGCGCAGCATCTTCGTCTCCATGACGCTGAAGCGCGCTTCAACTTCCTTGGTCGCAGGCCAACACTCAGCGCCGTACATCGCTACTGGCCGGATGACTGCCCTGTAGATCTTTGACTTAAAGCGCTCCGGTATCTTCCTATCGCAGAGCACCCCAGTCAACGAGCGCCACTTGGACCAAGCTGCACTCACGCGTGAATTCACTTCGACCATCAGTTTGCCGTCAGACGCGACTGCTGATCCCAGGTACTTAAAGACCGCAGTGCGTGGAAGCTCGATGCCGTTAAC
The DNA here is from genome assembly GCA_947396885.1 of Heligmosomoides polygyrus polygyrus. Lineage (NCBI taxonomy): Eukaryota > Metazoa > Nematoda > Chromadorea > Rhabditida > Heligmosomidae > Heligmosomoides > Heligmosomoides polygyrus. The sequence goes on along the minus strand of CANDYH010000743.1, from coordinate 13,760 downwards.
CTTGATGGAGCCGGACTCGGTAACGTCCGTCGTTAAATACTCGGTCTTCTTCACGTTCAATCTGAGTCCAAACCGCTCCAAGCGATCACACCAAGCTTGCACCTCTCGCTCGAGTTCACCTTTATCTTCGCTAGCGAGCATCACGTCATCGGCATAAAGCAACGTCCAAGGGACGGGCTTCTGAAGATCTCGTGTGATGGCATCCATGACGACAACAAAGAGGAGTGGGGAAAGCGCAGAACCCTGGTGTACCCCGACAGAGATGGGGAACTCCATCGAGGTTCCAGCTGCAGCTTGCACTCGACTCTTTGGACAAGAGTAGAGAATTCGCACCCACTCTATGAGCTCTTCGGGAACTCCATGATGTCGCAAGGCGTACCATATCACTTCACGCGGTACGCGGTCAAAGGCCTTCTCCAGGTCGAGGAAGGCGATATGCACTGCCTTCTGTTTCTCGCGATGCTTCTCTATCAGGAGGCGGGCGGCGTGTATGGCATCAATGGTGCCACAGCCAGCCACGAAGCCGCACTGATTGCTGGACAGCTGGACGATGTCCCGAATTCGTCCATCGACAATTCGCTCAAAGATCTTCATGCTGTGCGAAAGCAAGCGAATCGGACGGTAATTGGAGCAGTCTGCAGGACTGCCCTTCTTCTTCCAAATCGGGATCGTCGTACTTTGGCGCCAACACTCAGGCACTTTTTTCTCCGCCACAACCTGATTAAAAAACTTCGCCAACCACTCAGCAGGGTACCAAAACTTCGACTTCCACAGTTCTGCTGCCACGTCGTCGGGCCCAGTCGCTTTGCCTGGCCTCATCTTCTTCAAAGCCGCTTCAATCTCCTCCACGGTGATCTTCTGAACGGGGCCGTGGGTTGGAGCCGTTGAGGGGATGGCTGGATGAGGAAATTCTACTGTAGAGATTTCCTCAAAGTAATCGCGCCATCGCTTCAATGCCTTCTTGCGGTCCATAAGAAGACGGCCGTTTTCATCATTGATGCCGAAGAACTTCTCGATGTCCTCGGTCTGGCGATGACGATTCTTTGCGAGTCGGTACAGATACCGCTCACCATCGCGCGACTCGAGCTTCTCGTTGACATCTCCATAATGAGTGGCTTTTGCAACAGCCACGGCCTTCTTTGCAGCTTTCTTCGCTTCTTGGTACTTCCGCCAGTTATCGGCTGTCTTTTCGCCGAGAAACACGTGATATAGCGTCTTCTTCTCTCGAACTTTGGCTTTCACGTCATCTGTCCACAGCCAGGCCTGCTTGTCGACCTTCCGTCGCCCAGGCTTCGTGATGCCGAGCTCCGACCGTGCAGCGTGACGAATCGCGTCGGTGGCCTTCTCCCAAGTTTCGTCGACAGTTGTCACTGTCGGTAACCGCACGCGAGAAATCACAGCTGCTTCCTTCTCTTTCATTCGCCACCACTTGATTCTTGGTGCACCGCATCGCTCGACCTGCTTCAGCCTCGGAGGGGCGATCTTTAAAGTACAGATCAGCGGTCGATGCTGTGGGGCGACCGACTCATACGGCACGACCTTCGCGTCTGTGACAAGACTTCGGTCTCGATGCTTCACAAGGACAAAGTCTATCTGAGTCCTGGTGTTCCCGCTATAGAACGAGATGAGGTGGGAATCGCGTTTGCGAAATACGGTGTTCACTATGGTGAGGTTGTGCGATTCCGCATATTCAAGGATACGCTCACCATCTGCGTTACGCGATCCGTAACCGAACCCACCATGACAGCCGTACCCGTCTTTCGTCGCGCCGACGTGCCCGTTGAGGTCACCAGCGACTATGATGACATCTTTCGACGGTACCTCTGCTGTCTTCTCATCAAGCAGGCTCCAAAACTCTTCCTTGGCTTGATCCGAGCAGCCAGTCTGCGGAGCATATGCAGAGAAGAAGTGATAGAGTCGCTCCTTCGCGGCGACAACGATCTTCATCAGTCGATCGTCAAAGCGCTCGACGCTTACAATCGAGTCACGAAATCGTTCGGAGACGATTATTCCGACACCACTGGTGGTCCTAGGACTTCCACATAGAACGGCCTTGAAGCCACGTCCTATGTCCCTTGACTTGCGGCAGGACCACCTCGTCTCCTGCACCGCACAGAAATCAACTCTTCTACGCTCCAGTGCTTCAACCAACTCGCACGAGCGGCCCGTCAACGTACCCACATTCAGCGTTGCCACGCGGGTCCTGCTTACGTTACGGGACTTTCGGACTAGCTCAGTTGCCCCCCGATGCCGTCCTCGCATCAGGGACCCTCGCATACTTCTCACACTCGCCGGGCTCTGCGAGTGCGCGTCGGCTCCCGCGGACACCGTAGCACTATCTCGAGAAACTTGAACTGTCATACACCATGTGATGTGACATGGGTCTTCATAGGCCGGCCTGTCACAAGGGCCTGTCGCCTGCAATCGAGTGTCCGTGTTCGGCTTAACTCGCAGAGCGAGTAGTTTCCAGTGGCACCACGTGGAGGAACGGACATCGCCACTGGCAGAAAGCTGACACGTCGAAATTGGCCGACGAATTCGCGCAGAAGGCATCAACAGGGTTGCCCCGCGCGTCGGCCGAAGGACCACCGACTCTTCCGACAAGGCTTGGTGGAGCAGCACACACCGGCTGTTCTGAAGGAGTTCCACTAATTTTCAGCGGATCGATATCTAAAAAATTCGAGGGCGAAGAGGGCGCGCTGTGCGTGATTCGATAAAAAACACCGAACAGCAGCAGCAACTGGTCGGCCTGGAGGACGACGGAATCCCAACATATACATCGAACGAGATCCCGAGTGGCAGAGCAAATCGGATCCGACGGTAGTCGTCATCATTCACAGTGTATACCGCAACAGTTGTGTGCTGCTGTGCAGCGGTTGAGCTGATGGTCCTTGGTGGACAATGGCGCCGCCACGATTGACGCTAATTTCCGGACGAGAATAGCAGCAAGTGTCTCGCCAAAGGACGGGGGATAGGCGGCAGACCGGGGATCTGGAATCGACCCGACGAAGAGGGAAGGAAAGGGACGAGGAAAAGGAGGAGAAGGAGAAGGAAGAAGAAGACGCCTACTTCATGGGGTGCTTCTTTCACAGTAAGAATCAATTCTGTGGCCGGATTCATAACGTCTAACCCCTAACCCACGGGTGTAAGGGGTTGAGATACCTACGATAAAGCATTTATCTCTTATCCTTTATCTCATCTTGACCCCTTTGCCCCGCGTACCTCGGGGTATAACTATTAACGAACCCACCCCTGCATGAGCTCTGAGTAGAAGCAGTTACCAAAGCCGGCCATTTTTTCTGTGACAAGCAATGCTTTAGAATTTATGAGACGCGGATTTTAGCCTTTTGTTAGAATTATTCTTAAAAAAGGATTTACTTATTTTTATTTTTATGAGAGCCGGATAGATTTTTGATGCATCGTTTATCTATGCAAACAGAAATTCTGCTATCAATCGAATAAAAATCGTGAGGTGTTGGACGAGAGTATGGCGCAATCTCTTTTTTGGCACTAAAAATCGCCGGCTTCCTGTTCATCAAAACAAGCTTTAAACCATTGTTTTTCATCATTAATTAAAAATTTCATAAATTTCAGACAATACACTTATTGGACAGGTGGTTTGAAACGTCATTGAAAGTTATACTAAGTTTTTCCTTGAACAAAAAATTACTCTAATCTTCTTGGAGAGTCTCTAGAATAACCTGTCTGAAGGTCATAATGACCTGAAAGTGTTCGCTTTGATTTCTAAAGTCTAGCCTAGCTCGGAGGAGTGTCCAATTTGATTTGAAAAGTGTCCAATTAAAAGGATAAAGAACGGCGTTATTCAATCCTCTTTGGGATACGCCACGCATTCTACTTCTAGGGATGTCGTGGAGGCATGTTGAATGCGTATTTGGCCATACAATGACTTGCGGTGGCCAGCCAATGTACAAGTCAGTGCTTTATCCTTCCCAGACAAGTCTGGTACCAATTCACCGACCCCGGAGGGATGGAAGGCTTGGTTGGCCTGGGCGGGAAATCCGAACCAGGAACCTGGTATCGGGTGCAGGCGACAGCGGCGCCTCCTCCGGCTGCGCTCCACGCGCCCAAAAGTGTCCAATTAAACGTCAACAATGCCATTCTTACAATTCTTGCGTGTGGTATTTAAGGTGAAAAAGTTGCACAAATGCTGAATGTCAGCAGGTGAATATACGAACATAAAGTGGCCTAGAAACTGTACGGTATCCCTTATACTGATACATCAATAAAAGTATTAACTAAATGAATGGCAGACGCAATCCCACTTGGAAGGTGCCATTCTGTATGCGGTACATTACGCTATATCCCACGCTATATTGCACCAAAGTCACAAACAACTCGGTGAACGTTGAAAACTGTGAAGAAAACCGTAGTGTGACCGTACATTCTACAGCTAACTAGAGGATCCAGGAAAGGTGTCAAGCACCAAAAAATGTGGAATGCTACAAATGATAAAAAATCGAGGACATTTTGAAAAGTGTCCAATTTAATATGAAAGGTGTACAGTTTGTTTGGAAGTGTTCAATTTGAATATTGAAAATGTTAAATTACCCAAGTTTGAGGTAATACTTTTAAGAAAAATTCGTAGCAGCGACACTGTTGCTTTTCGCTTTTTTGTCCGCCAGCTGACCTACTTACTCCAACTGCGATACCGCTGAAGATTAGAACGGCAGTGAAATGAACTGGAAAACAGCGGCAACATGGAAGCACTGATCTAGTTGACTACCCGAGCACAGAAAAAATCGCCGACTGATGAATAATCGGAAGCGCGTGCTATCAGTGTCCACTTCGACGGCAAACGAGCATTTCGGCCGCGGAACGCCTTAGATAAGCTAGAGTGCAGGCGAGAAGACTCATTCAGAAGTTCCTCGTTCTTGAGGAATCAATTCAGAACCAAAATGGCATATGAGGCGGTACTGGACCACCGAAATCGTCCTGTGATATCCAGCCTCAGCCACGGCTGGGACCTATGGCGATTCTGGGAGCGGATTCGTGAACGATTAAACGCGGGATATGCAGGGTAGAACGACGAAATCTCTACGTTGGGGAGTGTTCAGATAGCCCTTACCCACCCATTCGCGGGTATGCCGCTAGGTGGAATATACTCAGCAATCCTTTCCAGTATCTCCGATTCCTCTACCTTTACTCCAAGATTAGGACGCGTTTAGCGCACTCGGAGGAAGTGCCACCTGTCGCGTGTACCCAATACCAGGCTTCCGGTTCGGATTTCCGCCCATGCCAATCATGCTTCCATCCTATCGGAGTCGGTAAATTGATGCCGCAGACTTGTCTGGTAAGGTTACAGCGCTGACTTGTTCATCGGCTGGTCACCGCAAGTCATTGTAGGGCCAAATACGCATTCAAATCACGACATTCCGTAGAAATAGAATACGTGACGCATACAAGAAAGGATTGAATAGCGCCATCTTTTATTCCTTGTCCTTATCCTTTACTCCAAGATTTACAAAACCGGTCCCGATTGGTAGCTGGTGATAAGCCAGTGTTTGACCAAGATCCGAACTCATCAATCTCGGGTTAAAGGTAAAGGAAACCATGTGGGGTTGCAGAGATACCCTTGGGTGGATAAGGTATATGGTGAAAGCCATGGCGACTGTGTTTCGCCCTTCCATCCTGAATACCCCTGGATTAATCGTTGACGAATTCAGACCCAGAGCTAAAGAACATGGGCCTTTTTGTAGGCATAAAGGACAGAGACTTCAAAAAATCTACACAAGCGCCAAATCTGAACACGGAAGACATTTCCAGAAAAAGTTCCGGTACATAACGAAATGTTTACCTGGGCGGGTAAAACATGAAGGCATCGCGAAGTTAGCAGCCAATCTCAGAAAGTGCCAACCCACCAACCCGCATCCTACCGATTTTCATCTACTATTCTAGTTTCAAAGCGATATTTCACTGTATTCCATAGAAACTGAATTTTGGTCCGAGGTAAGACTCGAACTCGCATCCCTTTCTTCCAAGGATAGGAGCTTATCCATTTCAGGGCTAAGGTCTGAGCTATAATTTGATACTTTTATTACAACGGAGGTGAATGTTTCAAAGTTCCAGAGTATTTTTGATCCATGTTGGAAATACGGGCAGCATCGGAAGGTGAGAGCGCACCAGCCAATCAAAGCACCGAACGTGCATGTTTTCTTTGAATGGCGCGCGTATTCGATATGGCCTAATTGGTTAGTGAGTTGCTACTTCCCAACGCTGCCCAAATTCAAGACATATATCGTAAATTTTCAGCGACTGGACCATTCTGAGCGTCTCTGCAGTTACTTAAAAGCCCAGGGGACCTATCTGAAGACTAAGGGGCAGTTCGGCGTTGAAAAACGCCGACCAGAACCAGAAGGCGTGTGTGAAATCGCTGTAATAATGGACATATTCACGCTGACAAATGGCCCGCCGCTGCACACCGTGGGAGGTCTTCGGCACGGCGAATACGACGTCGCTTCGTAGCTGTGCGGACCCATACCCCTGATGAGTCATGGTCAGATGACGGCGGGCAGCTGCCACGAACTGGCGAAGCTCCAGAAGCGGCTCGGATCCGACCCTAGGAGGTCTCCTCCTTAAGAAGCGCCTAACGTGCCGCCTTCGCACAACCAAGCGCGACGGCACCACTTCTTGCCGTCAAGGCGTTTTTCTACGGCGGTTTTGAGTGTGGAATTCCCACGTGGGCCATCCTTCCCGGGGTTCGTCGTCATTGACGGTGTCATCCGGCCGACTGGGATGTTCGTCAACGGACTCGTCAGGAATCCGACTGACGTCACAGACCGCAAGAAACTGAGCGCCGGCGCTCGAGCTGTTGGCGTCAGCTGTCAGCGCCGCTTCATGCAGCCGGCGGCTGAAGAAGACGAAGCCTGTCTGAAGACGTCAGACACGCCAAAAAGCCGTTGCCGAGTTGAATGGGCCCCATAAAGCATTTCGAGTCGTATGTTGACGCCGCTGTTTGGCTATTTGAACGCGACAATCATCGAAAAAGGCATTAGGAATGGCTGCTCTTCGAGGTAGCGTCACAATCTAACATCATCTGACACCACATGACATGGCTTGAGAAAGCGGACATTTGGAGGGGAAGAGGGAGCTACTATAGCCGCGTCTGTCACAAAATTTCCTATATTCGAGGGGTTTCGAATGACCTCGATTTTCGAACATTCGGATTCGAATACAATCGAAAAATGCGACTTTCGAATATTCGAATACAAAAATTCAAATTCGGATAAAAACCATCCGAATAGTATGCGTATGGGTCATTCGACCATAGAAATAGGAACTATCCATCTCATCGTATTATACGGCATGGCAGAACTGTCCATGTGAACACTACTTGGCCAGAATGCGGATAACTCGTCCACTTCGGCCAAGGGAGTAAAAGACACTTTGAAAGTGAAGCAGCCACGCCCACCAGGACATGATTAAGGTGTACCCAAGGGCTTTTAACGCACTTAAGAACAACTAGAAATGCATCGATATTCCATTTGGGTAAGGTCGAAGGAGAACTCGTCCATTTTGGAAAAGGAACGACCACGCCCACCTGGTAGACCTTAAAATGTTTTTACAATACAAGAAATTCTTCTTCCTTATTACTTGTTTTGAGACACATCGACACTGATACGACAGCTGTGACTGATCCGATTCTTTCGAGAAGGAAAACTCGTCCGACCACGGCGACTGATTCTTTCGAGATGGAAAACTCGTCCGGCCACGCCCTATGCATACGCCACGCTCACAGACGTTGAGTCTTTCCAAGGACTATTTCATGCATTTTAATTCGTTACTCCCAGCTAAGGATGTATAGACATTTGGTGCAACTCTGAGAATTAGGCAAGAGGAGGAAACTCGTCCATTATGAAGGTGAAACGACCACGCCCACAGGATAAAAGCACCAGTTCAAAAGCTTCTTATTCCGCACAACTCGTCCACGTCCACCTTGGATCACATAAAGTACTCACACGCCTATAAAAGTAGATTGCTTCAAGGAGTACAACTCGTCAACTTTATAAATAAGGCAGACACGCCCACTATGCTGGTCTTCCGGGACTTATTGCACGCAGCAGGTTTTTCCAGCAGCCCAGAAGAACGGCGGAGTGGCGTTCTATCCCCCGCCCTTTAAACAGAGGCGTGGCAAATGTCTGCGTCTCCACTATCTCGTAAGGCAGCCACTAGACTCTCGAGCAATTGCAGGGAGTTGGGGGTGGGCGGGCCAGGGGAATGAGGGGATAGAACGCTCGACCCCCAGAAGAACCTGTACGTATCGATTTTTCTGAGTCTCTTCAGCGTAAGGGACCCCCAGGTATATCACATCGGCGTAAGCCACCTCTAGGTACATTACGCTCCTAACCATTTCTGCGACGCCAAACCTACATGGCTAGACGAGTTGTCCCCGGTTCGGCTCTAGGAAAAGGTGACAGCAGCAGGTCCTTAGCCAGGGAATAAATCACAACTTCAACAGCACCAGCAGTGGCGAAATCGATTGCACGACTCAGACAAATGGGTGGTTGAACAGACGAACGAACGGACGGAGGGAGAAGACGACGACGCGATCAGAGCGTATGTGTGTGCGCGCGAGCGTTTTACACAGGCTCCAGGTGAAAAAGCGACTAACACTTCAGCGCTCGGCCAGCAGACAGGAGGACCTCTGCTGCACTTCGCATCCCAGATGCCCATAGCCCACACTGGTGTTTCCACTGCACCCACTTGTCGTTCGATGCCGTCACAGCAGCCGGCTTGATCGTCGTCTTGGCGGTTTTTACAGGGCTGCTGAGGAGGAGGAGGATAACTAAGAACACATGGGTGGTAAGTTGAGACGAGCACGGCTTGACAAGGACGACCAGACTTCAATGAGGATTAGGTTGCACCCGTTGTTCTATTGTAAGGACACCTGACGGGGATGAAGACGCGAAAATAATGGCAGGTTTCTGGTCTCAGAAAGCATCTACTGTCTTCAACAGTGGACAATCCCTTTAACCCACAAATGGGGAGCTACTCGGTCACCTTTAAGATGGGGTAATTGCAGCTGGCATGGCTATGAACCTATGGACAAACTGCCATTCTCCTTCGATTCTGAAGGAAGTCCTGCTTCTTACAAGGCACGTCTGTGAACTTACCCCAACGATTCTCAACAAGACCTATACGGCTCAACAGAAACACGGAATGGAGTTCGTTTTTGATGTGGGTAGTTGAAAATGGAAAAAATACGCCTAATAACTCGCGGACGACAGGTCAGTGTACGTATCCTCCCCCATGTAACTAGTACTGGTCATTTTGCCGCGCTCAGTTTGAATCGAGTGCGTGTAAGCTCATCAATTTTAACTCAAATGTAGGCCAAAATTTCTTTAGCACACGGGTTAATCCAGTGGTTTCCATTCCTCTCAAGCAGCTGCAAATCGAAGCGGGTGAACTAACGGACGGGCAACAGTACCAGGCGACATTTTTTAGCATTTTTGGACCACCCAGTGGCCTGCAGCAAAAACGATTTTCACCACTCTGCTCTTTGTTAGATGCCCTACAAGATTACATAGGTGCTGTTGAAAAGCGTTGGAGTAGATTACAGACATCGCTTGTTAAGCACGTCCGGTCTAACGTGACGAACTCCTTGCGAGATACTTTGGATAACTTCTCCAGAAGCAGCTTAGGCACGACTTCCTATATGACCTATTCCTCCTCTATGTACCGTACCAAGGTAAGAATCCAAACAAGCTCATGTGAAGGCCATTAGTCCCCGTATCAAGCTAATCATAGGAATCCTATACCCAGGTAATCCGAGACACGAATGTCGTAGGAGGAAACGACAGAATCTCCGTGAGAAGCAGTGAGCTTGATACCCCCAGGGAATGCAATTCCTATAACGTACTTTGCCGCCCAGAGTACACCTGAACGAAATTGGGTGTTCGACATGCATAGAACGAGGTCTAGGAGACACTGAAACGGTAGAAGACACACAATTTATTCGGGGGTTCTATACCCTTTCAAGTTCCTCTACGAACTAGTTACTTCCTCTACGGTCGTCTCCAGGGTAACCTATACCCTCAGTGATGGGTTTTCACGACAGCTTAAGTGTCCATATAAAGGGAAGGCCTGACGGATTCCGTCTCGCCCCAGAAGATCCGTACATATGGATTTTATCGATTTTTCGGCTTCCTTCATCACAAGGCACCTCCTGCTGAAGAACTTTTTCACGGACTGTGATGGATTCATAGACTAAACGTGAGCTTGAAGTGAGCACCCTTTGTGACCATGGTGCAGTCCATCTGACCCACGCTTCAGGTTCCCTTGGTGACTTACAGTACAAGTTTACCGTAATCAATCGATAAGGTGTGGGTTTCGAGTACACCTAGAAGGCACAAGCATGTCGGGATGTAGCCGAAGCAGCAGTAGGAAAAGGGGCATAGAAATTGCCGTGGTTAGGCCGTCTTCGAGAAGCACCCAAGGGGTTCAACAACAGTAGGAAGCCCATTCTTCTCCTTAGGACCTACCATGTCCCTTTCCAGAGGAAGGTCATAGAAGTTGCTTCAGAAGCCTCTACATATCTTTATAGGCGCTGCGAATATATTCAGGTTTAGTCAAGGCTGACTTCAACTAGTCCTTTAGGTATACTCAATCCAGCTCCACCTTAAAGTGAAACTGAACACCTACTTCGCTTTTACCGTATTCTTCAGTTCCTGCAGGACCTATTCCATCCACTTAGATCGGATCTATCCTAATTAGGGATGGGCATGTAGTGACTGCGTCTCCATCTCTCCCTTGAGTTTTTAGGAGACATTTAGATGCTTTCCCATTAAATTTGAGGTGGCACAGGACGACGTATGTACTCAATCTGTACTTTACAGATGCCCCTCCCAATTAAGATAGATCTCTTCCCTCGCCTCCTGTTTGGAGTACCCTTGGCCGCTTTAGGACACAACTGTCTCGCAGGGTACTTAGAACCTGACGCTGCTACTATCATCTATTTCTTACGTACTCCAATGTGCGGACCAAGTCCCTAGGGGATCTACTCCTTAATCCCGTCTGGAGTAGATCCCCTAGGGACTAGGTCCTTTTCTGTCGTCAACGAGTTCCAGAATTTTTTTAAAAATTTGTGGCCTTGTGACTCATAGTGGATCCCAATGCCTTCAGAAGAACATCGGCGACGTTTCTCTTGAAGCTCCTACATACTAAATCCTTGAAGCTCAATGGAATGAAACGAAGTTAAGATCACTATTAGCGGTTCTAGTGCTTTTCACCACAACCGCTTCCTCGAGCGGCCAAGAATTTCGCGCTGTAACAAAGGTCGAGAAGCGCCCGCCGGCGAAAGACGATTCCTTAATGCACTTCTTCCACTCGAACGAAGGTAATCCCCTCGGAATCAGTCGGCGACGCTCGCAACACGCCGTTATCTCATCGGCATCGTAATTGAAGCCGCTGCTGGAGCAATAGAGGGGGGAGGGTCGTTCGGGGTGGAGATTCTGCGCGCGACGAGCGCTGATGTATGGATGGAAATTACAAATTACTCCACCAGCACAACGACGACAACGGTGACAGGCGACGGTAGAAGACAACAAGCATCAGCAGCTGCATCAGCAGTGGGGCTTCAGATTCTTGTGACAGGCAATCTTCGACAATAACAAGTCATCTAGGCTGTCCTTGTTACCCTGTAGGGCTTGAAGATACGACGGCTGCAGGGTGACGGGGGTAGGAGAACGTGGAAGGAACTCTCGGATAGATGGTTTGGCTTGTCGTCGTTGACTACCGTCGACATCTTCTGAAGTAGTAGAGCACCTAGGTAGGACTTAATAGCCAACGATGGGAAAATTTCGGCTTGATGGTCAGCTTCGTAAGCCTGGACTTTAGGCCTACACTACCCGGAGCTGCTGTCACCAAATATGGTTACCTGAAGGTGGATGAGGACGAGATGCTCTTCTGCGATTCTTCATCTTTTGCCCTTGACTAATGTAAGACCACTGTCGCTTGTAATAATTGTCGCAAATTAGGTGGGCCGGTCACGCAATGCGCTTCGCTAACACTCGTAGGAACGCTAGGTGGGAAGGTGTTGAGTAGACTTCTACACAAACGCCCTTCTAAACCAATATAATGACTTTTTTCGTTAGAATCGGATCTATACCCTTGTTCGGGGGAGGCACTCAATGGAAAGCAAAAACACAGTCAATGAGTTTTTCCCATCAGAAAATTGTAAAAAAGGGTTTTTTTCGTTGGATAGTTCAGGTATCGTGTTATAAGATAGACTATCTTCATTTTTGCCGCCCTCCCAACAAGGAGAGGCCCTCAGAATCGTCTTTAGAAGTACAAAGCCACTATCTCCATAAGTGACTAAATTCCGACTCTTCCTCTTCCTATTTACTACACTTTCCGCTCAGGAGATTTTCGGAGAGAAGAGGATACCCTAGCGTCATATGAGCTGCTTCTCCCCAGAGTGAAGTTATTTCCCTAGCTCCTACTTCTCCTTACGCACTCGGCTCTTCCTGAACATTTCATTTCTGAAGAGCATTGGGACCACTGATCTCTTTTCCAGGTTTCCAGAAGACTATAGATCACCTCCGCCGGTCCTTTCCGGAAAGCAAGAGGGCTTACCCGTGAGGGGCTATTAGCACGCGGGGATTATGAACGACGAACCCAAACGGGAAACGGCAGGCACGTGGAACAAAAAACCTATGCTTGGACGAAGTAAGCCACAGTTAATGGGGGTCGATGTTTCCATGTCTTCAGGCAACGTCATAAAGGATCGCGTTTTCAATCCCTTTTGGGATGCGCCATGCATCCTAATTCTTCGGGATGGCGTTGAGGCGATTTGAATGCGTATTTGGCCACACAATTACTTGCGGTGGCCAGGCGATAAGCAGTTCAGTGCTTCATCCTTTCCAGACATGTATGGTACCAATTCACCGACTACAGAGGGATGGAAAGCTTGGTTGGTCTGGCGAGATATCCGGACCAGGAAGCTGGTGTCGGTGGACTCGAAAGCCTGCACTTCCTCGAACTGAGCTACACGCACCCAAACGACGCCATATGGGGAGAGAATGTTCGGGTGGAGACTGTAGGGTCAGTGAGTAGACAAACCGACATAAAAATCGGAGTTTGGTGGATTCAGACGACTTGAAAGAAGAGCTTCACAGATCACGACCACGAGCATCTATTGGTCTTTTGAATAGATTCAGAAGAATGGAAGAAGCAGTTCGTCGATAAGCACCTCAACCTTCTGAAGGCCATAGAATGCCAGAGCTGACTCCATCTGAAGTAGAATACGCTGGAGAGCTCAGTGTAACGTCAAGGTCTGCCTCCAAGAAGAAAAAGGCGGGTGAAGTATAGGGAATACAGTACACAGGGAATCAGGAGCAAACGGTCGATGAGCCGTCATGGTGAAGTACGGATCTATCCTATTTGGAGGGGGCATCACTGGCAAAACGAAATAAACACGAACACGATGGTCTTTCAAGGTTAGGGAATTGCGAAGAAAGTACCCCTCGCACCTTGTAAGATAGTTCACTTTTGATTTTACCGTCCTTATCAAAAAGACTAGGTGAAGTGCCCCGACCCAATAGGATACATCCAAAAGCCCTTAATATGGATTCAGAAAAGCGGAACACCGAGATAGAGAAATAGGAAGATGGCCAACTAGCACCTCGTGCTTCTGAAAGCCATAGGACATAGAGCTAACATCTTCCGAAGTCGGACACGCTGAAGAGCTCAAAGAGTCGTTCCACAAAGAGAAGACGAGTGAAGCTGCCTGCTTGGTAATCAGG
>CANDYH010000742.1:0-32882 GCA_947396885.1 Heligmosomoides polygyrus polygyrus | reverse complement strand
ACACTGTGTGTATTTCACTTGCTCACTTGTTGTCATACTGTTCGGTCGACCATCAGTCCTGATATAACAACAGTGAGTTGTGTTCGTATTGGAGTTGTTTCTTCTTGCCACTTTTCCCGTCTCTGCTAGGAGGTTAAAAAAATTGAAGCATACTCGAGAGCGGTTTGACATTAATGAAATACGCTATAGCTGAGCTGGTTTTTTTTCAAAACGGTTTCATTCTGGCTTCTGTTCACTATTTTAATACACTGCTCTAGCTTGGAATCGCGTGGCGCAGTCGGGAGAGGTCCCAGCTGTCGCGTGCACTCGATACCAGAACCCTGCTTCCCGTCCAGGCCAACCAGCATTCCTTCCTTCAGGGATCGGTGAATTGGTACCAAACTTGTCTGCGAAGGATAGAACGCTGAGGCTGGCCACCGCAAGTCACTGTATAGTCATATCGTGGCATGCGTCAGCGCCGACATCATTCTCGACATGTGCGACGATTTTTGCCCAGTAAGCATCATCCACTTAGTTTATCAGTCTGCAAAGTGAGGCTCCTACCGGACGGAAGGGACTCCATACGCTGTCCAATGTGCCTCTAGCAAAGTGTTAATACATAAAAATGTGAAATTGGTAAATTTGTAAAATTTGTAACGTGAAATTTGTAAAATCTGTAAAAGTGCTGCGACACGCCTAACCAGGGAATGCCGTCAGCTTCCCATGGAACTTCGGGATGAGACCTATATCACGTGAAAGAGCTCGAGACGCTGATCACAGATATATAGACCAAATTTGCTAAATGGATCTCCTAAGCGAGTTATGGCCGGCGGAAGCCGCCGTGTCTTCCATGTGTTAGGCGCGCTCAATGGGCGCAGTATTGCGCGGTAATCAGCGGTTCGGCTATTAGCACCGCCAGCAGCGGCGGAGCACAGGATTGAGGTCGTTGGTTCGGTTCCCGTCGCTGGCGGCTTTTTTGCATTTTGTAACTTATCTTCGACGAGGACCTATAATTCCATTTTTAGCACATTTTTGAGCGAACGGCTGATGGCGACTTGCATTTACGTCTATTCGAAGACGGAAACGTGTTTCAGGTAAAATTTTTTATTCATGACGTGAAGCAAGTCAAAAATTCAAAGCTAAACAAAAATAAAAAGTAAAAATGAAATCAAAAATCAAAAAACTTAATGAACATAATAAATAAAAAGTAAAGGCACTACTTAAAAGTTCCGACTCCACCGACACGACATCGGTCGAAAAAAAATTGCGCTGAAACTTCGTCTAGGGGGTTATTTGGGGTGCTGATCACGAATCTGACATCGGTTTTTCACGACTCGGTCGGCGACCACCCATACCGTTAACAAGGGTGGTCCAGGCTGGGTCACCGATTTCGCTGAAACTTCGTCGAGGGGGTTATTTGGGGTGCTGATCACGAATCTGACATCGGTTTTTCACGACTCGGTCGGCGACCACCCATACCGTTAACAAGGGTGGTCCAGGCTGGGTCACCGATTTCGCTGAAACTTCGTCGAGGGGGTTATTTGGGGTGCTGATCACGAATCTGACATCGGTTTTTCACGACTCGGTCGGAGACCACCCATACCGTTAACAAGGGTGGTCCAGGCTGGGTCACCGATTTCGCTGAAACTTCGTCGAGGGGGTTATTTGGGGTGCTGATCACGAATCTGACATCGGTTTCACGACTCGGTCGGAGACCACCCATACCGTTAACAAGGGTGGTCCAGGCTGGGTCACCGATTTCGCTGAAACTTCGTCGAGGGGGGTTATTTGGGGGTGCTGATCACGAATCTGACATCGGTTTTTCACGACTCGGTCGGAGACCACCCATACCGTTAACAAGGGTGGTCCAGGCAGGGTCACAGATTTCGCTGAAACTTCGTCGAGGGGGGTTATTTGGGGTGCTGATCACGAATCTGACATCGGTTTTTCACGACTCGGTCGGAGACCACCTATACCGTTACTACGACCGTTCGACCGAAGTTGTGTCTGTGGAGCCGGAACTTTTAACTGGTACCAAAGTAAAATAAAATCAAAAATCAACAAAACTTAATCAAGATAATTAAACGTATTGAAATAAACTACTTCTACACGTATAAAAAATCGACTGCAACCTCTGTTCGAACCTTCCTTTAATTCCTTTAATTAGACTACTAAAGTTTACTACTGCAACAGAAAGGATACCAAGAGGTCAGGTAGGGAGAAATGTCCACCTTCGGCCATTTTCGTTCTAACTTCTTCATACAGAAGCTCTCCAATCATTTTTATCTGCGCAGATCGACGGACCCTTGCTGCCATTGCTTCCTTCTGCTCATGCTCGATCCTGCGGAGCTTTCTCAAGTGATCCTCATCTTTAAACCATCGAAATCTTGAGTTCATACTCGACAAGGAGCATGGGTGGTCTCCGACCGAATCGTGAAAAACGGATGTCAGATTCGTGATCAGTACCCCAAATAACCCCCCTCGACGAAGTTTCAGCGAAATCGGTGACCCTGCCTGGACCACCCTTGTTAACGGTATGGATGGTCGCCGACCGAGTCGTGAAAAACCGTTGTCAGATTCGTGATCAGCACCCCAAATAACCCCCTCGACGAAGTTTCAGCGAAATCGGTGACCCTGCCTGGACCACCCTTGTTAACGGTATGGATGGTCGCCGACCGAGTCGTGAAAAACCGATGTCAGATTCGTGATCAGCACCCCAAATAACCCCCCTCGACGAAGTTTCAGCGAAAAATTTTTTTCGACCGATGTCGTGTCGGTGGAGTCGGAACTTTTAAGTAGTGCCTTTACTTTTTATTTATTATGTTCATTAAGTTTAGTTGATTTTTGATTTCATTTTTTAATTTTTGCTTTGCTTTGAATTTTTGACTTGCTTCACGTCATGAATAAAACATTTTACCTGAAACACGTTTCCGTCTTCGAATAGACGTAAATGCAAGTCGCCATCAGCCGTTCGCTCAAAAATGTGCTAAAAATGGAATTATAGGTCCTCGTCGAAGATAAGTTACAAAATGCAAAAAAGCCGTCAGCGACGGGAACTGAACCAATGACCTCAATCCTGTGCAGCGAGCACCCTACCACTGCGCCGCCGCCGCTGCTGGCGGCGCTAATAGCCGAACCGCTGATTACCGCGCAATACTGCGCCCATTGAGCGCGCCTAACACATGGAAGACACGGCGGCTTCCGCCGGCCATAACTCGCTTAGGAGATTCATTTAGCAAATTTGGTCTACATATCTGTGATCCGTCATACAATAACTTACGGTGGCCAGCCGATGAACAAATCAGCGAATCAGCGCTTTATCCTTCCAAAGCAAGCCTAGTACCAATTTACCGCACCCGGATTTGTAAAAGGCATTATTATCTTGTACAGAATCCTTATTTATTTTTTTTTAAATAAAATTGTGCACTACAAACAGCTTTAAAACAAAATGTAGCAATAACGAAAATCACTGCGTAGAAAATAAAATAAAAACCTCAGCAAATCAACATAATGCTTCATTCCCAAATGGGAAACAACCTTCGGCAGGGGTAAAAAAAAGATTAAGTAAAGGGAAATACATGGTCTAATCATGAACATCGATCTTCGTAGTACGTCCCTTGTTTGATATGTGAATTCAATTATGGTATTTATTTATGAACAGCAAACGCTTATGGGTGGGGGACCACCCACATGGTAAGAGGGAGTATAGGGGTGGCTGTAATCGAAAGTGAAGAAGTGAAAGAGGGAGAGTGCATGGTCATACAATCAAAAATGGACGCCAATAGAAAGTCATCGTAAAAATTCATTCGTACGAGAGTTATCCCGAGGCGTTGCTGATTCTTAGGCCTATGTTATACTCCCGCGGGAGCATCCGCGGAAGGGCGGGAATCGCGCCGAGACTCCTCACCTGGCCAATCGCCGCGCCTCGCCACGCCCGCCTCCGCCGTGCACCATTGGTCACGGACGTTCCGCGGATGCTCCCGCGGGAGTATTACAGATGTCTTAACCTTCTATCTAGTTTAGGCTGAGGACGAGGTTTCACAGAAGTTGAACGGAAAACACATTTTTCCTTCATGTTTGAAAAAGGATGCTTCCACAAATAAAATCTCGGGATTGAATTTAAATCTCGGAAATGTAAGGTTGAATAAAAACACTTCTGGTTAATAGCTGTGGATGAGTGGGTCCTTGAGGAGAAAAAGCATCCCGTCTTTGTCGCTTTAAGACCACGTCGCAAAAGTCGTCTGTGTAGCTACATACATAGCTCTAATGATAAGTGTAGATGGCCCGCGGCAGAGAATATGGACATATTGAGCCGGGAGTTCGGCCCCTTCAGAGGGCGAACGACAAAGGTTGGCCAGATGTCTGAAGCATTCGACACAAGTGACCGAATTCGTAGGCAATTAAAGCGAACAATTCCGGCAAAGGTGCCACCCAGCACATCTGCTGAGTCAGAAAAACGAAGCGCGAGATGTGCGGAGTCATCATTCCGACCGCGGTACGCCACGCATTCCACTTCCATTAATAATAATAGAGGTGCTTAAGTGCGATATCGACTTGGACAGTAGTCGTTGTAAC
Organism: Heligmosomoides polygyrus polygyrus; assembly: GCA_947396885.1. NCBI lineage: Eukaryota > Metazoa > Nematoda > Chromadorea > Rhabditida > Heligmosomidae > Heligmosomoides > Heligmosomoides polygyrus. Next base: position 28,328 of record CANDYH010000742.1, on the reverse strand, counting down.
AAGTGATGGTGATATTTACCTTCCGCTTGGGTTTTTTCTTCCATCGAGGCACTTCAGACCTCGTCAATGGCAGAAGTGGCTGGATTACCAGCTCCAGCAAAGAGGAGGATCTTACCACAACACTGAAGAATTCTGCAGAGTGTGGTGATGGGCTAATAATTGCTGGCATCCTGCTATGCTCAAGAATCATCAAAGTTCTATTGCATCCTAATGCAATCCAAACAAGGTGCATCGGTCGGGAGTTGAACGAAATATCACCTGTATCATCTGTCGTTCCGGTGATCATCGACTTGCTCGAGTGGGCGCTAGTAGCCTTTTCATTCGTCCCGGTCGCGTGCCAGAGTGCTCCAATTAATCGTCTTCCCTTGAGGGGCACGAAGAGCGTCATATCATTCGTTCAGCGCTCTCACGAAGAAGTCCGAACAACGCGTTTGTGGGTGTCCTCTTGTTCTCTTGACATCCCGCCGAACATAGTCGGTAACGGCCCTTACACAGCGGGTGTCTGTGAAGCGCATTATGTGGCCGGCCCACCTAATTTTCGACAACTTAGCCAACGCGACAGCGTCTCTGATCTTCGAACGTCGGCGAGGCTCAGAACTCCGGAGGCCTTCTCTCACTTGCGTGAGTCGTGTCACTCCGAGCATCGCCCTCTCGATTCCACGCTACGCCACTCTGATCGCCTGTTCGTCCTGCTTTGGTATAGCCCAGGACTTCGAGGCGTATGTTAGGGCAGCAGGAAGAGCCGAATAGGTGGGTGCGGAGTCGGACGTTCTTCCTCTTCTTCCCGACTTCTTCGACACTCTTGATGGCTCCCCAAGCCGCTCTTTCCCTCCTGCTCAATTCTGGCGCTAGGTCGTTGGCCATGTTGACTTCGCGACCCAGATACGCGTAGCTGGAGCATCCGGAGATGCTCGTTCCGTTGAGCGAGAATAGGGCGTCAGAACCTTGACCGTTCCTCATGAACATCATGAATGTCATGAAGAACGAAATACAAGTACAAAAAATATGTGTGTTCTTATAGCGGACCCCGCGTGGAAGCGGGACACCGAAGAAGAAGAAGAAGAAGAAGACCATGATGTGTTCTCAGAAACAAATCCATGGAGAAACCGTAGTTTTCACCTAGATAATACGCTGTCTTGTCGAAGAAATTCTTCGAATTTTGTTCAGTTACTTTTTTCAGAGGAAAAAATACGACAAGGCATTGAGTTATCTCTTTCCCCGATGGGGAATCCTATCTTCAAATGGATCATCAAATTCCATAGCTGACCTGCTGCTCAATTTATGCAATGCTGAATTTCAGTTATTGTAATGAGCAGGGGACTGTCGAGTATTGTTCCTTCATGTTGCATACTCATCTTTTGTTTATATCTTACAAGGGATGTCTGTGAGCATTCTTCAACAAAATCTGGGCTTGTACGGTATCCAGTAAGGTGAACAGAGGTTGAGTTTGACGCTTGACGGTTGCTTGAATAGTTTTTGCTGGGTGGTCCAAAAATAACAACAATTTGTGGCTAGTGAGGACGTTTCGACTTCCACAAGGCTCAGGAAAAATGGAGACCGTCAAGCTAATCTGTGTCCTATAGAAATCCTGACTCACATTTGAGGTAAAATTGGAAGGCTTACACGATTTGAGTTTAAAATGAGCGCGGCAAAATGACCAGCACTAGTTGATTTGCAGGGTTCGTACCCCTGACCTCCCGTCTATGAGCTACTAGTCGAATTTTTTTTTGCCATATTTGGACCACCCAGTGGCCCACAGTAAAAGCGAACTTGGCATTATTGTACTTTCATGCCTCAAGAGGTCTAGAAGAGGTCGAAAAAAAATCGCCCAAACTTCCCTCAGGCGTGATTGAGGGTACTGATCGCGAATCATACGTCCGTTTTTTAACATTTTGGCAGGCTAGGGCACGTCACGCTAGGTCCCGGTGACGGTTGACTAAGGCTGTATAGGCCACCATGACCACCGTCCCCCTCACCTACCGTAGCCTACCTTACTCTAGCGTAATACGAAAAGCGGATGTTAGGTTCTTTATCAGCAGCCCAGACAATCCTTATAGCCGAAGTTCGGGCGAAATCGGTGATCATGACCTAGCCCTAGCCACCCGTACCTACCGTGGGCTACCGTATTCGGCCGAAATTTCAAAACGGAAGTCAGATTCGTGATCTGCACCCCACATAACCCCTCGGACAAAGTTTGGGAGAAAAACTTTCTTCGACCTCTCCTCCGCAGCTTTGTTGTTCTTCCTCGACCTCTGGAGTTGTGGAATAACAACAGTGCCGCGAACTTTAACACCGTATCCCTTGTCAATCGCCATACAAGTCAATGTAGGACTTGTTGAGAGTCATTGGGGCAAGCTCACGGACGTCGCCTGTAAGTGTAAACAGGCATATATCGCATGAGCTTCCCTCAGAGTAACCATATAGCACCAGTTTAAGGAGGCCTTCTAAACACAAGGCTCGCCTGCCGCGGTTAATGCTAGTAGCGACCCTATGGTAGTATTCCCGATTCCAGCGTCATTTAGAGATAAAATAAAGGATAAAGGACAGCGTTAGTTAATCTTTTTTGGAATGCGCCACTCATTCTACTTAAGAGGGATGTGGTGGAGGCCATTTGAATGCGAGTTTGGCCGAGCAATGACTTTCGGTGGCCCGCCGATGGAAAACTCTGCGCTTCGCCCTTACCAGACAAGTCGGGCACCAATTCACTGACCCGAGAGGGATAAAGGACTTAGTTGGCCTAGGCGTAAAATCCCAACCAGGAATCTGTAACCCGCCACAGCGGGCGCCTCCTCTGACTGCTCTACACGCACCTTGCGCGTCATATATCCCCAAGTACTTCTCTCCTTATAAACCCTCGGTGCTATTTCTGTACTCTCGCTGCTGGAGCGCAACGTTGTAAATTAAAAGAAGAACTCACATTTTGGTCACCACTGAAACCTAGCTTGGGAGCGAGTCCAGTGAAAGCTGAGATTCTTGTCATCTGGTCAAGAAGCGACTATGTACGATCTAATTACTCTGAGGGAATGCATGACTGACAGCTTAGAGAATTGGTAAAGTAAGGTCACTTCAAGCATGAGAAGTGCAATCAATCAGTGAAGCTATGTGCAGGGCAACGCAATTAGGAGAAGCTCTTATCCAGTGCATAAGAGACCTCAGGAGATGAGCGCCTTCGGCATTACTCACTCCTATCATTTCGCCTTCACTAAATGCTAATCTAAAGGTTCCGCAAAATGTGGCGGAGCGAATCTTCCACATGCCTAATCTGGCTTGTTTATTTGCATTGAAAACGATAGATACATGACTAGTTCAAAAGGTTGTGCTTGGATGCATTTATCAAAGCCTAGGGAACGTTTTGGTCGCGCCCGTAGCTGTGTCATCCCGAATCGAATTCTTGGTCCGACTTCGCCCAGGCCAGCCGCGCCTTCCAGTTCACCGAGGTTGGCGAGTTGGAAGCGAAACACTGACTGGTCCATTGGCAGAACACTGACTGGTCCATTGGTAGAATGCCATGGTATACATCAAATGCGCATTCAAATCGTCTCGAGGATAACTCGTAAATGCGGAATGCATGGCGCACCCGCGAGGGGCTTAAAAACGCTGTGCTTCGTTCGTAGTGGACATGGTGTCCACTACTTAACTGGCCTTGCACGCAGATAAAGGATAAAGGATAAAGGACGGCGTTATTCAATCCCCTTTGGATGCGTCACGCATTCTACATCTACGGGATATCGTGGAGGCGAGCTGAATGCGTATTTGGCCATACAATGACATGCGGTGGCCAGCCGATGAACAAGTCAGCGCTTTATAATCCCCAGACAAGTCTGGTACCAATTCTCCGACCCCGGAGAGATGGAAGGCTTGGTTGGCCTGGGCGGGAAACCCGAACCAGGAACCTTGTATCGGGTGCAGGCGACAGCTGGCGCCTCCTCCTTGCACGCAGATATCAACAATAATAGAGCACTCTTCCGCTACTTGATAAGCCAAGGCTCTTAGATAGTCCTGTGCAAATTGAGTTCTAAATTATATCAAGAAGGAATCGGTCTTGGAATGGGTCGTACTCAAGTAAGGAACTGATCCAGCTGTCAGCGTGGTTCCACCCTTAGCATCAACGCTCTGATCACCCAATTATGATGAGCCCATTACACCGCGAGTGCGATAGAACTACATTCACTAGCTAAAAAGGGAAGTCGTTTATGTGCTTCCCGAAGCAGCCGATTGGCCCATTAGCCCACACTGGGACTTCAACTCTCTAACCCTCCCTTCTGACTTGACGCAGTGTGTAAAGAGCAATGCCATCCATTAAAGGCAGCGCTGAACTCATCCTCCGCATCGCAGCAGAATGGGTAAAAAGGGCGAAGGACGGCGTTGCTCAATCCTTTTTGGGATGCACCACGCATTCTACTTATACGCGATGTCCTGGAGCCGTTACGAACACATATTTAGCCATACAATGACTAGGGTGACCACCCGGTGAACAAGTCCGCGCTTCATCCTTCCCATAGAATTTCGGTACCATTTCATCGATCCCGGAGGGATGGAATATTTTGCTAGTCTGGGAGGAAATCCGAACTAAGAACCTAGCATCGGGTGCACGCGACAGCTTGTGCAACCTTCTGCAGCACAATAATAGTTGTAGAATAAGGGGGAAAAAACAGCTTTAGTTCGCTTCTTCGGAACTCACGCGTTTTCCACAATCCTGACCACGAAAACACTCTGAGTGAGACCATTTTGGCTTAAACAGTGCCTTGAACCGAACTACTTCATTCTTGCTGGACAAGTGTGTAGGCAGGGTTAGACGAGGCGCCGGATGGCCGCCTCCAGAGTCTACTCCGCATCGACTTATGACAGAAGTCCCGCAGAGACCATCCAAACAGGTGAGTTGAAACCAGGCTCGTCTGCGAAGGGCAGCACACTGGTTTGACCCTGATTTCGGTACTTTGTTCTTGCATTGGGCGCGTGTAGCGCAGTCGGAGGAGGTGCCGGCTTTCGCGTGTATCCCACACCAGGTTCCTCGTTCGAATTTCTCGCTCAGGAATGCCAAGCCTTTCATCCCTCCTGGGGCTGTGAATTGGTGTTAGACTTGTCTAGGAGGATGAAGCACTGGCTTGGCTTGTTCATCGGATGGTCACTGCAAGACAATGTTTGCACAAATACGTATTCGAATTGCCTTCACGACATCCCGTAAAAGTAGAATGCGTGGCGCACCCCAAAAGGGATTGAGTAACGCCGTCCTTTACCTTTATCTTTTATCCTTATTCTTGCATAATTACATTACCAATGCACAGTGGCACCACTATGACCGACCCATTACAATCGAGGATATCCACAACAAAAGCGCGGGCGCAAGTCTAGAAAAAGGGGTCCCCTCTCATTCCCCTCCATAAACTCATGACGATTTGTCCAAAAAATGAAAACCTCATGTACTTACACATATGCATTGTAACCTTTGGAAGGGATTAGAGCTGGCCTTGGCTTGGTGAAAACCACTTGATCTGGAAAACACACGCTGTGGATTTCTCTCAATTCACGCAGTGAACTTTAACCAAGATTTAACCAGCGTTTTTCCTTTGCACTGTAATTAATAAAACGTAGGTAATAAAGCAGAGCGTAGCTGATACTCAACCTTTAATGAGTCTCCGCATAAAAACGTCAAACTTTTGCGCGTTATTATTGAGTTGCTGACAGAGAATTTCATTTGCTCAAGCTTCGGCATTCTCGCCTTCTTTGAAGTCTAATCGCTCCTGTAGAATACTCATACTCTATTAGGGTAGTTTAGAATGAAATACGGACCACCAGTAAAACGACTACTCTTGTCAATTTTAGAGAATGGCATATTGTTGAGCTACGCATATTTTTGCTGGTTGGCATGATAGCATCTGGAAGGTAGATTTTTTTCGCTTCTTTATCTTTACTAAATCTATAAAAAGCCGTTCAACTTGGTCACGTTGCCGAAGGGTTTTGCGGTAGCGCATTCGGAGGAGACGCCGGCTCTGGCATGCACTGCGATTCAAGCTTCTTCGTTCCATTCCACCTATGGCAACCAACCTCTCCATCCCTCCAAGGTCGATGATTTGTTATCAGACTTGTCTGGAAAGTCAACGCAGACTTGTTCGCCGACTGATTACTGCATGTCATTGCATAGCTTAAACAAAAGGATAACGGTCAGCGTTACTTAATCACTTTTGGGATGCACCATGCAATCTACATCTGCGTGATGTTGTGGAGACGATTTGAATGCGTAGTTGGCGTATGTATACAATGACTTGCACCGGCAAGTTGATAATCACGATAGAGCTTCATCCATAACCAATAACAAGACCTATATATGTATTCTAGTAGGCATCTGACGAGGAGGGCAAGGCTGAAGTTCTTTTTTTGCTGCGGGCCATTGGGTGGTCCAAAAATGGAAAAAGGTGTCACCTAGTAAACCCGTTTCAACTTTGCGCGGACTCGAGAAGAATAGAGTCCATCCAGTTAACCCGGGTGCTAAACAAATTTAAGCCAACATTTGGGTTAAAATTGGAAAGCTTAGATGAATTCGGTTTCAAGTGAGCTCGGCGAAATGGCCAGGACGACCAGCATAGGAAGGATAAGCACCTTCGAGCTCCCGCGCATGAGTTTTCGCCATGGTTGGACCACCCAGTGACACGCAGCAAGAACGAGCTTCACCCTTGTGTTCTTTGTCAGATGTCCTACAATACTATGTAGGTCTTGTTGAGAATCGCTGGGGCAGATTACAGAACTCCCTTGTTGGTCAAAGATTCGACGCCGACTCGTTCAGGCGGAAAGTACAATACCGCTCACTCGGCACGGTCAAAAGTGGGCGAAAAAACACAAAAATAGCGTCGCAAAGCGTCGCATGCCCATAACTCCTTGAGTTTTAGTTTCTTCTTCGAAAAGGGTTGGCAGTGTCCGATTAGTCTCTTCGAGATCTACACAAACATGTACACACCTTTATCGGAACACCAATATCTTCGCCGTGGATGGCCCAAAATTGACTGGAGCGGGCTTTTGCAATTAGAGCAGCTTACTTCCCAGGACATGCGTACGTTCGGAGTATCTCAAGCATGGTGTACGTTGCCAGTGCACTGTCATGCCAGGAATGCTCCGAGAGCACACCGTGCACAATGCACACAGAATCGAACCTATCAATTGAATGGGCGAGCGCATGTTTACTGCGCCTCTATCATCCCTTACTGGGAAATGTAAACCCTTCAAGACTATTTTGAACCGTTTAAAGAATGTTATCAGAAATTTCCAGCCACCCCTCTTAGGAATAGCTCCAATCTGTTCCAGCGAAACTTTGGTGTGCGCCGTGTACAGGTATAGTGAAGAACCCATCAATCGAGTGGATTCGACATCTGGTGCTGGCGTTTGCAAAGTTTTGTCAGCCGCCCTAGTCAGGAATTGCTCTGAGACTGTCCAGCTAGCGTTGTACCTTCTATTAGAGTGGTTCGTCAGAGGGATATGATTATCTGGAAAACAACTGGTCTAGATAGTTCAGAAAAAATCCAGGAGAACTTGAGATCTTAAAGTGCTGTTGGTTGGAGCAATAAGAATAGACAATTAGCCCTTTTCCCCTTCAGCGATTTCTCTTCTGTTTGTGCAAACCATTTATGGGCTAGATGAGACAAGAAGTAGGAGAACGACATAAAATTCCTGGATAAATGGAAGGAAATATCGACAAGGATCCGCCGAGCTCAACCAAGTGCACCACTGTGCAGGGTGCCAAAAAGGTGATCGAGTGGAGTGCGGGGTTTTCGAGCTCCGAGGGCGCGCGGATGTCTTGTAACAAGTGGGAGCGGATGCGCTCCGACGACTCGACGCGCACCGTCTCCACCGCCACCGCCACCACCCTTTGTGTGTGTTCAAGCACTCGCTTCTTCTCGCTTAACAATCGAAAGAACATCAAACAAACGTCGTAAGACGAGCTGCTGCGAGCGCGGGAATCCGATGACCGTCTCTGACTTCAGCGAATAGGTTACACCGTCTCGGAAGCGACTCCAGAAGCATCGCCGACGGAAGCAATCAATCGATGCGTCCACGAAATTCGTCCACGAATTCGCCGATGTGTGTCCATAGCATTATCAATGTTAATCTGAAGGCTTACATCGTAAGACGTCGCCACAACGCATTGCGCGCCGTCGCTGCTAGAAGTACAAGGCTGAACTGGGCTTTTCGAAGGCTGTACAGGAGGATTACCCTAGAAAAAGGCACTTCTAGCCGAGAGAAAATGAGGTGAACAGTGTTGAGCATAGCACATCGATCTGCTACCAGTGGGGTACATGATGACAAATTGTTATAGGTGGAATGATTCCCAGCCTTGGGGTCAGACGTCATCGTCATTTTTACGAAACCTCCTGGTACAAGTTACGGTAGTCCTTTACCGTTTTTAAGATTCCATCTCACCTTTACCTCTACAGTAAGGCATATGAAGCTATGTAGTCACAAATTGATACTGTATGTTCACTGTCCTCCCATACAGCCTCTCCGTTTGATACCTCAATAAATCGACTAATAATCAGTGAACATATATGCTGCATATCCTAAACATCTGCTTAAAGAGGATATGGCACCAAATGGCTTCCAATACAGAATCGCTGCCAAGGCTAGAAGTTAGATGCGTGGCTTAATCTCTAACACTACGATTCATGCCCTTCTATCCATTGTTTATAATACCTTTAGGCGACCCCTCGTTGAGTCAAACGCCGACCAGTTTTTCTTCATATATGAAAGCGTCATACGTAGTACATCAATGATCCTCGCCAAGATATGGTGAGGATCATTGATGTTCCCTCCACCAACTTGAAGGTGCAGCTGGCTCGGAACCGTGCCTATGACAGGACATGTTCCACTCCGTCCTGTGTAGAGTGCCCTAATGGGAAGCAGCGAGATTGCATGACGTCTGGAGTTGTCTACAATATGTCATGCATTGAGTGTGGTGAGGTTTACATAGGCAAAATGGGCAGACCCCTACGTATCAGGGTTAAGGAGCAATTGAACGGCCTTAGAAAAGGCAATGTCCGCATTCCATGGGGGATCACAGGGTCCGATGTCATGAGGGCGCAGCTAGTGATATATCGGCGCGCAAGACCCTTAAGGTGCTCTGGATCACGTCTGGGAATACCAAGGTCAACCGGAAGGAGGAATGGCTGGCGGTAACCAAGAACTGGCACCTTCGTCGAGCTCTGCGAGTTTTGATCTGTACGGTCTGACCACCAGGGTATTTAAGTCGGGTTGTCGCTCGGGGTAGACTCATTCACACACGTTCATGTCCAGCTTCGGGTGACTGGTGGTCCATCTCGGTATCCACCTTTAAGGTAAGTCGAGTCTTCATAACTGTCGTGTTCGATATTTTCCTTATCTCTCCTCAAGATTAGTACCGGTAGGATGAAATGGTGTTTGGGAGGACAGTTTCATAAATGTTATTTGAATTTTTCAGGCTCTGACGAAGGCGAGGTCGCCAAAACGTAAGCCGAGTTGAATAACCGTGGTACCAGCCTACCAGCTCAGCAATTCAACATCGATCTGAAAGCGTCATAGTTATTTGCACGAAACTTACTGGTGCAAGCTACAGCAGTCTTTTGCCATTTTGCTTCTATATGAGAAAGCAGAGCAGGAGGAGGCGCCAGCCGTTGTATGCAGGTTTTTGGCTCGCATCCCGCCTTTGCCAAAGCCTTTGGATTTTGCGTTCTTAGTATTACATACTAGAACTTCAGCAAAGAATTGATAGCTCTGGCTTCCTTCGTAGAAGTCTCTCCGCATAATGCTTCAAATCTTTTTATGTAAATTGATACAGTATTAAGTACTACAGTGCTGTGCAGGTTGTTTAGCATAGAGACCTCAGCCCAAACCTTCAGTGTTCGGTTTCCGTTAACCACGGGACAACTAAAAAGAGCTATATGAAAATTTTTACTGAGATATGGTGTTGAATGTAAGTAGCACAGATATCTATTCTCGAGTACCTCTCGTTATTCTCATTTTTAAGTGTTCGATACTGGTGAGATCGTCTCGTGCGTGTTTGTGCTTGTTCTGTATCGGCCTTGTATATAGGTTTCTTCTACTTTCTAAACCTTGCCTTATGCAATTGTGATGGACTTGAACATGAATATGCGAACTTATCTAATCCAACCTTTGGCTAAGGCTATGTGCGGTGGCAAATAGTGGTGAAATGTTGGTGACTGCCGAAACCTCGTTCCGAGCGATGGTCTCCACGTTGCAGTCTGGTTCCACCTAACATCTACATGTAGAAGGTGTTGTGGTGTTGATTATATTTCCGTGGAGCGCGACTACATTTCTATGTGACATTGTGGGTGATTTTTTCAGTTTGTGGAGACCTCAATGGGAGCGTGGAAAGCGGTAGGAAGAGGCGCTTGCTGACGTTTTCATTACGAAAAGAGGTTCTTGGTTTGGGTCCTGCTAACGCCAACCAAGCTTTCCATCGCTCTGGAGTTCGGTAATCCTGCATTACTCGTCCTGAAAGCGTAAAACACTTGCGCAAAAGATGCCAAGTCATTGCAGCTTACTATTTAGACCACAAATGCATCCACTTCGCACCTACCTGATTACATAAAAGTAGAATTCATGGCCGTCGCGAAGAAAGTCGATGGCCCTTTACGTGGTCCTTTATCTTTTACACATCCCAATGATCTTAGCTGTGCAAAATGTGTACAATCCTATAGTGCGAAAATGGCAGGCTAATCTGCTCAGTCGAACTGAAATTTATTTATTTATTCAATTCTGAAACGGAAAAGAAAACACGTGTACCATGTGTTACGGCACAGTACTCTGAGACAGAATGGAAGCATCGTCGAGTTTAAAGGTCATTTTCAAAGGAGAGGTAGCTACGAGCTGAGTAGAGCCGAAGTTTCTCCGATACTTTGGAACATCCCAAAGGAAAGCGCACCCGAGATTCAAAACCTGATCCATAACATATTGATTCTGAACTCCGCACTATACTAGCGCTCGGAACCAGAATTTCAAAAATCATGAGAACTAAAAATGATCTTCTGATGGTTTTCAAAGTAACTACAGGTAGAACTGAGCTAAATTCTATTACTAGGGCTCGGCGGAGTCCACTATCTCGTAAGGCAGCCATTGGACTCTCGAGCAAGCCAATGGGGTTAAGGCCGCCACAGACTTCTGCGGCGCCGCTCGGCGGCGCCGCTGGAGGCGAGCTCTGCGTCTCTGCCCTATGGTTAAGCATAGGGCAGCGGCGCCGCAGAAGTCGGTGGCGGCCTTTAGGGGTGGGCGGGCCAGGGGAACGAGGGGATCGAACTCTCGTCCCCCCATAGGGCTCGGATTCATGAACGCGTTCGGCGCTAAATCCTACCCTGACATACCTCGACGGCAACTTATCGGCTACTTACCATGAACTTACCTCTGTTTCTGATTCATGACCGCCAAAGCAAGGGTTTCGCTCTACTTATAATTTCTGACCCAATGCATCTTTCATTGGCCCTCACCTTCTAGGCGCCCCTCCCTATTGAATATTGATTTGGCGGGTGAGTTGGCAACGGGCTATGTCGTTTCGTTGGGTCAGAAATTAGCAGGTGAGCAAAACCCTTGCTTTGGCGGAAATGCTCCCGAACGCGCTAGCGAGGTAGCATTTACCTCGAGACTTACCGCTGATTTACTCTGCCGCGCGTTCATGAATCGCGGGTAAGTGGTGAGTGGAGGTAGACCTTACACTTACCGGCCATGAATTCGTACACAGAGGAGCAAATGCTTAGCTCAGGGTTCCAGCTACTAGGTCACAGATTCGTCATAAAAGCTTTACCATAAGACTGTAAACGTCACTCAACAAGCTGCTCAATGGGAACGTTCTGTCTCCGCCGCCTTACTCTTCTACAAAGCTGATTTCGTCGCGTAGGTACTCAGGAGTTTTCTGATGAAGTCGTTCCTCGTTTGCAGTTTAATTCACATGCTTCCCGCACTACTGTGTTGGATTTCTGTTGGAGTTTTCTAGTGTTTCCTATATTATGTTATTGTTCCTTTGAAGTCTACTAGTGTTTATTATACTATGTTCTGTTAGCTTTTTAATGCTTTGTTTTGAGTCATGATTTTGCTATGACTCGTCTAGAGATGACGAAATTATTTCAATGATATCAGACACAAAACTTTATTTGAGAGTTGAGCTGTATTTAAGAGTTCCTGTCCAAAACTCTGAGCTTGTGACATCAACGTTTCTAACATCGGCTGTGCGTCAAGAGCGAGCGATAGGGCAAACACCTAAATCAAGTATATAATTGCTTTACGAAAGAGAATGACACTGCAGTAAAAAGTAACGACAGAGCTCAAAAAAGTAACTCTTGTCTAATCGATGAGAATTTTAAAACAACCGTTCACAAGAGGATAAGATTCTTGCTACATATGTGAAAGAAGGGACGACGGACCCCCGGAAAGTGAAACTGATCCACCTGCTGTGATCGTCCAGCAGGTGGATCAGGTTCACTTTCCGGGGGTACAACTGTTGATTTCCACTCAAAGTTAGTCGCTTAAACCTCATGGCGTAGAGCACTCCTGCCCGCTTAACAGGTGGTGAGGGTTCGATTCACTGCTGGCGCTAGATTTTTGATCGCAGCAAAGCATCGTTATGAAAGAAGTCGCTAGTTTCAATCAATCACATGTCCTCAATCAATATCATCGATTTTCGCAAAAAGGATAGTTGAAATAGGGCCCAAAATGTCGGTCAATGAATAGGCTACCTAACAAGTAAACTTTGTCGAACGACAAATTAATGTCTACAGTACCGCGTATATGATTTGGTCATTTGCCGAAGAGAACGCTTTTGAGCGTTCCAACGCAGCTTTTTCAATTAACTTTTTTTCTAGAATTGGTAAAGACTGATAACCGTTGGATAGAGCTTTTTGCGCTGAACAGAACGGTACCATTGCTAGTGTCGAAAACTCGAATTTGGGCGAGTAAGGGCGGATGAATCGTCACCGCTGTCATCCGCTGCCCTAAAATCGCAGCTGGGGTTAAGGCAGTCTAGGCAGCTGTGGAACAGTGAGTACGTCATCGTAAAGTGCTTTAAGTGTTCTACTCATCCACTATTAGGCCGTTAGCCCTCCGCGTGCTCCTGCTGGGACTGACTGAATTCGAAAAAAACGCGTCACACAAGGCTAACCTGCATCTTCGCACCGCTGTAAACTTGTCCAGTCATAAGAAACATTGCTGCGTTTCAGCTCGCTACTAAAACTTTTTACTGCCTACAAAACCCAAAAACTACAGCCGGATGGGTTCACACATGGCAGAGTTATCGCGCTCGGAACACGCCCTAGCGTCCAGTTTGGCAGCACTCGTGGAAAATCCGCCAGCGTCAGTGGGATTGCAAAACTCCTTACATGCGAAACATGCAGGAGCTAATTGGATTGCTATGTTTTTCGTGCATTTATATGAGCTCATTTCATCAAACTAAGTTCACTCTACAAGTTGTTGTGCCGCGCCCACTTGATTGATTCTGTCGGGCCTATATGCATTGTTCAACTCTACTGAGATTTATATGAAAAGATAGAGCTCAAGCTGCTAAGCTTAATTATGCGAACGACATGTAACCATACGAAGGAGCATGTAACGTCCGTTGCCTCGTGAAAGCCCTTGTCTTTCGGTAACTAATACATTGAGGAAGCTGCATGTAGAAGATGTGGTGCATTCCATGTACGTCAATGCTCCGCATTTTTCACTTGCAGGATAGAATTCCATGCCACGATGTCTGAGATATTGTTACAAACCTGTGTATAGGCATATCCAGTCAAGGTGATAACGCACATCGACAAAGTTGTTTAAATAATCTGAAGTCGAAGAGTTATCAGAGTGAAAAAACTCGAAAAGCTGAATACACTAACAAGGATAGCGGCGACGTGTACAGTCCGGGTGGCCGCCAGCAGTGACTCCAACAACCGTAAGTCTATTACTGCTTGTGAATTGAAAAGCTGGACCACCGCTATCACCCTGGAACAGCTCGTACTCAACGCATTCAAATTAGCATCACAATTCTTGTGACAGACTAGAACAACAGAAAGCTCTTCATTCTCCCCGATACACCTGTGTTCCGTATTCAATATGGAAACATTTTTGGTCTTTGGGTTAACAAGATGCTCAAGACCAAGCTGGGCTTTTTTCGCTAGGTAATGTGCGTTTTTAAACAATTCACGTAAATTCCATAATTCGAAAGCGTAAACATATATACATATACTATTTTCGGGTCAAGATGGACACCTTTCGTGGGGGATTGAACACTTTAATCAACCTTAACGTTTTTGGAATCAAACCGAAAATCTTTTAAATCATACATTCATTCCATATTAAAGTAGAGGCTCTCCAAAGATGTTGCAACATTTTTTTTTGTTCAAGGAAATTTCAGTATGACTTTCTTTGGACTTTTAATTAACCTACCCAACAAGGGAACGCATTGTTCAAAAATTTCAAAAGATTTTAATTTTTTGAGGAAAAATAACAGTTTTGAGCTTAGAAGTAGAGCTGTGCTTTAAAGAGGAGAAAGGCGTTTATTGTTTAGTGTTAGTAAAAAGGAAATGATTGCTGCTTTGTTGCGCTCCATAACAAAATGTAGTCCCTGATGCGGGGACTGCATCTGGGATCAACTGAGCTAGTCCGAAACTCCCGCAAAGTAGGCAAGACCCGCGCAGCAACGTTGAATGTGGGTACGTTGACGGGCCGCTCCTGCGAGTTAGTAGAAGCACTGGAGCGAAGAAAGATAGATTTCTCTGCGGTGCATGAGACGAGGTAGTCCTGCTGCAAGTCAAACGATATAGGACGAGGCTTTAAGGTCGTTCTGTGTGGAAGTGTGGAAGTCCCAGGACACCAGTGGTGTCAGAATAATCGTCTCCGAACGTTTCTGTGACGCGATAGCAAGCATAGAACATTTCTGTGACCGCTTGGTGAAGGTTGTTGTCGCCGTAGAACAGCGACGTATGCTTCCCGCGTATGCTCCGCAGACTGGCTATTCTGAGCGAACTAAGAACGAGTTCTGGTCCCTGCTTGATGAGAAGACAGCGGAATTGCCGTCAGAAGATATGATTGTTGTGGCAGGTGACCTTAATGGTCACGTCGGAGCAACAAAAGACGGCTACAGGTGTCATGGTGGTTTTGGATATGGGTCGCGCTACGACGATGGTGAGCGTATACTTGAGCATGGAGACTCACATTACCTCACCATCGCGAACACCAAATTTCGAAAGCGTGATCCCACCTCATCTCGTTTTTTAGCGGGAACGCTAAAACGCAGGTTGACTATGTCCTTGTTTGGTGTCGAGGCCATGGCCTTGTCACAGACGCGAAGAACGTACCGGAGACGGTTGCCACGCAACCCCATCCATGATCCTGTCTCTGAAGATCACACCTCCGAGGTGTAAACATGTCGAGCGATGCGGGTCGGCTAGAATCAAATGGTGGCGACCAGGGGTGTGCGCAAACGAAATCCGAAATTTCGTAAATCGTAAATCGTAATTACGAAAAAATCTCCGTAAGTCGTAAATCGTGAATCGTAGGAGGCGCCTTACTTAGAATGTATCTAATTTCCTTGTTTTTTATTACGTTAAAGCGAATCGAAGCTAACTATATTTTATTGAAATGTTTTCAGCCTGGCTGCACACTTTTCTAATTAAGATGGAAGCCATTAAAATTAACTAGCACCTTTCAAATCGAGCAGTATAAGTTTTTGGAGAACCAAAATAAACTGCTTGTTCAAAGACACTATATTCAAATAAAAAGCTTACACTGCTCTGCTTGGACAACCAATAATGTTTATCATTCTACTGGCCATTGTCTTGCGTACAAAACTATGACTTTGTAGAAACAACCGCAACAACTCCGAGTAACCCAACAAAAACCATTCTATCCAAAACCAAAAAAATGATCGCTGGCCAAGTCGACGAAAACAGTATTTGCACAAATAATCCAACAAGCATCCCTACTGAGTGAGCGCATGGCATATTTCTATGGTATGACACACCTAATGTTCTAAGCCTTTTCACATTTTGAATTGTACCCAACAACATTTTTGTAGCAGACGGGAGGGAATTGTGTGACGATTGAAAGAGTATGATCACTTTTTTGGACACTTATCGTAGTCGAATTTTTATCTTAAAATTATGAAAGAAGATATTTCTGTGGCATTCTTTAGAAGTAAAGTAGAGAAGCAAGATGCAGCTTGTATGAAAGTGGTCTAACTGATCCGTATAAGGCGCATTTTAAGCATATAGGGGAACCCATGGTAGAGAAGTCGGGGGAGGATGGCTATCGCATGCTCCAGAATAGGAGTTCTTGATTAGAATCCTACCGCAAGCAGTCAGGTTTTCGATACCTGCTGGGTTATGAATTGGTACCTGATTTATCTGGGAAAGATAAAGCACTGACCTCCACATCGGCGGCAACCGCAATTCATTCTATAAGGCAAACCCACACTCAAATGACCTCTACGATATCCCACAGAGGTAGAAAGAATGGATGGCGCATTTCAAGCAGGGACTGATTAACGTCATGCTTTGTCCTTCATCATTTTTGAAGGCAACCACAACTTCTGGAATGAAAGAACTTCCTTCGACGATATCAGGCAATTACTTTCGGCATTTACTTCGCTCGAGGGCTTGTTTGCACTTGTTAAATTTCGGAAACTCCAAAATATTGCATTACTAATTAATGGCTGCTTGCATTCGCCAGACCTGCTCTCCCTTACATTTGTAACAAACTCTATCGTATCTTTTCCTCAGTTTTCAGCATTTTGAACGGATCGCATAGGGCGAGCGCAAGAACTCCAATCAGACCACTGAAAACGAGACCAAAAGCTTTTTCACTTTTATCATGAAAACGTCGGACGTTTTGCTTAAGGCGCACCTCATACGTAAATAGACTCGGCGCCATGACGTGCAGTCATAATCAGATTGAAACATGAATTGTTTTACTCTTTCCAACAGTTCAGCTGTTATTCCACAGATTTCCATGCCTTTCTGTAAACTGGAACTCAGGCCACTCCAATGTGAGATGATGTGCTAGAGTGTGACCAGAAAAAAAGGCTACCCCAGTTTCATTCCCAAGAATTAGCTCGAGCGGCCTATCTGCAAAGCTGCGTTGTTCTGTCACAGCGCCACAGCAGAACATAAAAAAGTAAATAGGAAATAACAATGGGATATGAGGGAAGTTTTTAAACGTGGGTACATTGTCACAATCCGAATCGTATCGGACGTTTGTCATCCGTGGACCGGTGCTACCGATGCGATAATTCGGGCTGCAAGTTTCGAACTCGGCACAACGAAGCCTGGACGACGCTCGGTCAACAAGCAGGCATGGCTGTGGACAGATGATGTCAGAGAGAAAGTCCGAGAAAGAAGCGGCTCTATCACGTAATCATCGGTGATAAAACAGCCCATAATTGGCGGAATTTTCGAGAGGTGAAGAAAGCGACAAAGAAGGCATTGGCCGCTGAGAAAGCCGCATATTACTCTTTACCGTCGCCAAAGCTCGTTGTCGCCAAACAGATGATATCGAGAAGCTCTTTGACCTTAACGACGAGAGCAGTCTTCTTCTGATGGATCGTGAGAGGTCTGTGAAGCGATGGCACGACTACTTCGAGGTAATCTCGAATGGTAAATTTGCCCATCCTGCTATTCCTTTTGCATCTCCTGTATACGGTCCTGCTCAGAAGATGCGAAGCCGAAGCAGCCCTGAGGGAGCTGAAGTCAGGCAAAGCCACTGGTCCCGATGACCAGCCAGCCGACCTGTGGAAGTCGAAGGGCTGGTGCCCTGCTGACTGGCTGGCAGAGTTTTTTAATCAGGTTGTTGCTGAGAAGAAAGTGCCCGAGAGCTGCCAGTAAAGCACGACCATCGCGATTTGCAAGAAGAAGGGCAGTCCTGCGGACTGCGCTATTTACCGTCCAATTCGCCTTCTTTCGCACACCATGAAAATCTTTGAGCGAATTGTCGACGGACGTGTCCGGGATGTCGTCCAGCTTTCCATGAATCAGTTTGGTGTCATCTCTGGCTGTGGCACCGTTTATGCCATGCATGCCGTTCGTCTTTTTCTAGGGAAGCACCGCGAGAAACAGAAACCGGTGCATTTTGCCTTCCTGGACTTGGAGAACGCCCTCGACCGCGTTCCGCGAGATGTCAGATGGTACTCGTTGCGACAACATGGCATCCCTTAACAGCTTATTGAGTGGGTGCGCATTCTGTACCCTTGCCCAAGGAGTCGAGTGCGAGCGCCTGCGGGCATCTCGATGGAATTCCCCATATCTGTGGGGATGCACCAGGGGTCTGCGCTATCACCACTGCTCTTCGTGGTCGTCATGGATGCAATTACACGAGATCTCCAAAAGGCAGCTCCTTGGACGTTGCTGTATGCCGATGACGTCATGCTTGCATGTGAAGACAAAACCGAACTCGAGCGACAGGCACAGGCGTGGTGCGATCGTTTGGAATTGTTCGGTCTCAAGCTAAACGTCAAAAAGACGGAATACTTGACGACGGATGTGAATCAGCACGGATCTATTAAGATAATGGTGCTGAGCTCTCACAAATTACATCTCTCAAGTATCTCGGATCAGCGATACGTCCGATGGCAGCCTAAAGTTGGAGGTGAATGCGCGTATGAGTGCAGCCTGGTCCTAATGGCGCTTGCTGATTGGGGTGCTCTGCGATAAGGCACTAACTGAGTACCTTAAATCAAAGGTGTATTGAACAGTCGTCCGCCCAGTAGCGACGTACGGTGCTGAGAGATTGACGAAGATAAAGGAGATTGAAAGCCGCCTCAGTGTAATGGAGACGAAGATGATAAGGTGGACGGCCGGAGTTGGGCCGTGTTCGCAACGACAGAGGTTCGGTGTCACCCGATAGCCGAGAAGCTGCGCGATGCTCATCTTCGATGGTATGGCCACGTCCTTCGCGCTAACGACGACACCGTCCGGAAGATAGGTCTGAACTTTGAGGTCCCTGAAAAGCGGCCCAGAAAACGCCCGAAGCAAAATGGCTAAATACGTCACACTTGGTCTTAAAAATGGCTGGTGTGCACCCTGATCAAGCATTTGATCGGGAGAACTGGCGTCACCACACCAGAAGAGCGGGCCCGGAAGTGGGAGAGACGCTAATGAAAATGATGATGCTGCTGCTGCTGCTGATGATGATGATGACGATGATATGCATCGAATGTTGGTTGATCTAAAGTGCCTCAACCAATATGTACGTGTGTATCGGTCCCCCTACACTACGCCGATACACTTTTCCTATGACCACAGACACAGCGATACTCTACAAAACATTTAACTCTATCTTCTGTAGGAACTCACTGTACATAACACTGGCTCTGCACTCATCGTCAGTGTTTGAAATGTTTCCAGTGTTGCATTCTCAGCAAGCAACCGGAGTTCAGCCACTGACATATCCAACTTCGAAGGACCATACAGGTATGCTGCAATACGCAACTGGTCACATCCACAAATATAGAGGTATCTGTAGTGTATTGGGGTAAACACAACGTTTTGGCCACAGATTGTACCTGAACGCCATACGCATTCTAAGTTAACGTCATTCAACATCAGATACTCTGGTGTACATCTCGCGAGTCGTGACGCGGGAAGAAGCCTGGCATGCCCAAGTCTTAAGGTCGCTCTACAAGGCGCCCATCCAACCCGTCAAAAGTGGAGCGGAGCTAGCCGAGGTTTTTGGGAATATTGTAGCCCATCATTTCTCCTAGGAGGGCGACATTTTTTAGACGGGAAATTCGTGTATCGGACATGAGCTGCAGAAAGCATTTAAATCACGCTGCTCTTCAGTCGCCCTAGATACTGCCTGGAAAGGGGAGGGGGACGTACCCTACACGATCCCGTCCACCGCCCACTTTCCGCTCTACCTGCGCCTCCCTATCTGGTCGAGTTTATGGCGAGCGAAAACCGTGCTGCACCCGTTCGCTAATTGGCGTGACGCCGTCCAAAATCCTAACAGCTGATAGAAGTCGATTGGGGCGCGTTTTCTCTTGGGAAATTACAAAGTCATTTTCTAGCCGGTTTGGTTGTGGAGACAGTTGAGGGAAGGAGAACGTCGCTCTGCTCTCTGGATTCTTCAAATTTTCGCCAAAACTAGAGGCTGTGGGTGATTCCGATCAGGAAATGGTGGTCTCTACATTGAAGGCCTATCTGAAATTATGCGTGCAGCCGGCTCACCGTCCTCTCATTTCAAAGGACCAAGCATTCCTTCTTATATTGAAGAAATTTCTAGCGGATTATGGCGTCGTTATCATGACATATCTCGTTAAGATGTTGTTGTACTTGTCGAAAAACGAGGACGACGCCTTAGTACTGAGCAATGTGGCGGAACTTGAAAGAAGCCTTGACGCTGTAGCTAAAAAGTCTTTTCCTCCGAATATGGTGTACAACATTCTGGTTGTTGTTTTAAGAACGCAATCTGCCCTGATAAGGCTACCAGGTGAAACGAAGGGAGATTAGTAACGCGATGTCTCCGTGTGTACCCGAAATTCTCGTCCACAATGAACGCTCGGCGCGCCCCTTTCCCGCCTCTTTCTGAGGGCAGTTTAGGGAACGCCTGCCTCCCTGGAAAGAAAGTCAAGTTGCTTGCGCGTCGAGTCGCAGCGGCCGTAACGTGCTCGGAGCCCATTTGCTCCACGCCTGTTCCTTACAGTATTATTTGCGCTTTTAGTTTGGACATCTGAGGTTTTGAAATGGTGTGTTTGCAAAAGTAAGGAGAGGTGAACGAAAAGTTCTGCCCTATTTCGCCTTTCGTGTGGGATTAATAGCCGCGCTGATTACGAACATCTTCGGCTTTTTGCTCGCCAGAATCGCCATTATTATCGCCATGAGTCGTAAGTGAAGAAGAGCAAGCATTTTGTTCCAGTTCTCATTTGGAACGCAGCGGTACCACCACTTTCTTCAATGAATTCACTGCATCGCACTGTTATTGAAACGAGACTCCTGCAATATTTGAACACTAATTCACTCCTATGACCGGATTCATCAACAGTTAAACCCCTGGGTTGCAGGGTATAAGAGATAGAGATAAGATAAGAGACACGCTGGCTTCGTCGTGGGCATCTCTCTTTCTCTCTATACCCGCGGGTTAGTCATTGACGGATCCGGCCTCTCTGCTAATGTGCTTTGATGAAGCGTTCACGGCTGTCCCGTTCTTCAAGTAATTCGAGAGTAATTTGAGTATGTGCGGGGTATAGCCCATTCTTCCCTTGCAACTATTTGGTTTTGTGATGCTTCTGCGTTTACAGAAAGAAAGCACGGCGAATTTGGTGCTCCGCTGGAACAGCGCCAAGCGCGCCGCGTGCAGAGCGACGGACCCCCGGCGGTCTGAAATTTCACTGCTGACCGCTGCGGTTTTCAACGAGTTTCGTGTTGCTTCTTATCAGCTGTTATGTTGTTCTAATTTCTTCGTGGCTGCATCGCTTCCTCGATTGCGGTCGGTTTGACACCACTTTCTTTGTCTACTGCGATGGCCAGATAGGCGGGAAACCAGGTGGAGGGATGGACAGGGGTGCTACGCATAACGATTTGGATCATGTATGAGATTTTGAAACGATGGATAGATGGACAATGTGAGCGAACATGACAACGGGCTCCACTTTGGTATAGGTGGAGCCTTTTTGCAACTCAGAAAATGAAGGGTGGAAAAGGAGAACTGTAAGGAACTTGTGTAGTGTGAAGAACTCGTCTTTTCTCGTATGGCTTTGCAACACATTATCACGTCAGATCTCTTTCGTCCAACAAGGTTAAAGAAAAACATCTTTGCAATGTACGCTACTCAAATTTCCTGTTTTGTTCGAGCGCATTGATGTGCCAAAGGGAAATGGCAGCTATTTTCATGTTATTCTTCGCGGGTAACGAGTTTTGTCGTGAATTTAATGACCACTGTCTATCACTCTTTAGTATTAGGAACTGAAACCATGATAGTTGTGCAGATCATATAGCCAAGTAAGTGTTATACAATAATATGCAAAACTACCGAGCGTTGTTGATCCCGCATCAGACAGAGCCTTGGAGGCGCACTTTGGGTTTCCATTCGTTGTATCAGCCAGCTGCATTGCAGGTATTCAGTGTGGATTTCAGAGCAGAGGTGCGTCAATGGTCCTGCGTCAACGGTAAACATGAACGCAGTTGTATGTATTACAGACTTGCTTTATTGTTACTATCGTTACTTATTACTATATTTCTCTATTGCCGGCTAGTTCACTAAGGAAACCAGTTTACAAGTTAGTGGACTACATCTAAGGATAGTGATGGGAATCTGAAAATATTCTATGTTGGCTTGTTGCTAATTTGTTCTGTTCTGGTTTACAAAGTGGTTTAGCCTATCTAACCCGACCAGTAACCTGAAACAGCACATCACCAATGTCATCCTCGTAAAATCTGTAAAACGTAGATAACTAGCTCTACTTGATTTTCGTAATTTTCATGCATGTAACACAGCGTTATATTTTCTGATTTTTGAGATTCGAGAAGTCTTAACATGTACACGTGAGTGTCAAGAATATATGTCGACAGTTCATGAGCTTTGACAGCACAATCCTTCACAACCAAAGATTCCTACCAGCACACACCGTTAGCAGATGTATGGCAGGTGATCGATTCTTTACATTAATCAAAGTGCGTAGCTCTACACGAAGTCATGGTCAGCTGGCATTTGGAGTAAAAAATGGCAGCAATTTTTCAATCGACCTAACACTTATAGTGTTCCTTTTGCAGACTTATTATTCCCAGCTTTTACCTCGTCTATACATTCATGCATTCAGATATATACCCTAGTTTGGTATTCACTACACTACATAGACTTCGATGTTTGGAGTTTACAAATAAACTTATTGGACAGCAGCCCATATGTTTGTTGCTCACCATCTTCGCCTGATCCCATTGCTCTAAGGCGGTCATTCAACAGAATATCACGTTCTGGTAAACAAATCTGAGCTCGTCTGCGAATCGCTGCGGCCCGCGAGAGTTCAATGATAGCGATGTCACTGGATTGGTCACATTGATCCCACCCAGGATTGATCCAAGTCTAAATGTGGCTCCAATAAATTTTTCACAAGAATAGAATGACTTGTTGACATTTGGTAAAGTATGACACCCTCACATGGACCACTCGATGTATCCCTTCACAGCTTCGGGATCGATCGCAGTGATTTCCGAGAATTACAGAGAATCCAGAGACGTCTCGAAGGGTGCGGTTGACTCTGATGCAATTATGGACGAAGAAACGTATAACGAAATAATGATTGTAGAAACTGACTTCCTGAGGGATTTTCTCAGGCCACACTGCCACCTGTTATATTCCTGCGTCAATTTGGCTACACAATGAGCTGCAGTCAAGACATGTCTTGAAGAAATGAGTGTGCCACGGCAGACAAACGAATCTGTTCCTGAAACTCACGAAGACTACATTTCATGTTTCCAGGCAACAGCGAAGCCCAGCCTACCTACGCGTAGATAACCTAACGAGTTCCAAGGACGTCTATTGAAAAAGTCTGAACTCAAGTCAAGGCTCGTTTCCTTGCATTGTGCAATACCACCTGCGTGTTCGCTCTTTGGGCGAACAGGACACAAAAGAGCAAGAGCGGCGCTTTTTCTGCGCACCAAAGCGTCTTTTTTAATAACCTTTTTAGAATTTTGAATTTCAAAATAGAAGACACACGCTATACCTGCTTAAGCTCTATCTTCAAAAAATTGGAATTGAGTTGAAAAACGCAATAGGCCCACCAGAATCAATCGAGTGAGTGCGACCGCTCGCAGAAGGAACCTAGGCTGATGAGGACAGCTTGCTCATGTATTTAGGACAGCATGGCCTACTTTATGCAACTAGAGTGTGTTCCATCCTTATCTGATTTAGTGTAAAGCTAGTCTTATGGCCGGATCGGCTGAGACTTCTTTCCTTAAGCAGCTAACAAGAACAGATCTATACTCTTTAAGTATTACAAAATCTTCCACCCACAGTAAATTTCGTTTATGTCCACCGCACACAGCGATGGTTAGTGGTCAACAATCGATGTTGCTTACTTGTTTTGGTGCCTATCTATCAGTAACTTTAAACAAAAATTTGTAAAATGGATCGATGATTATCAAAAATCGAAGAAATCGGTTGATGATGTTCTTATCTTCGACGTCTGCTTGTGAAGTGTGAGTATGAAGTTCCATGCATCCTTGCTCACGCGATTTCCATCTCAAATGATCCACTCGCGATAACGCTAATCATTCTGTGAAGCGTGATCAGAGCCATTCGACTTCATTTGCGTGTAGTTATTCTAATAAAATTAGAACTTACGATTTAAATTTTTAAGATTAATAGTATATGGTGGATGAGGAAGCGACTCCAGCTCTCGTAGTTTGTGGCTATGTTCGTTTGCGACTTGCTCTATTTAAGTGGTTACAGTTTAGCTACTACACTCCCTGACACGTATTAGTCACGAATGGAAAGTGCAATGTTTCGAAATCGTCCTTTTGGACATCACGCACAGACGCGGGATTTCTCATGGTCGCGAAGTCTGGGAATTTCACACAAACTTCATGGGACAATGGGATACGTCGTAGGTAGCTCCGCCTGCTATGGATGGTATGGATGGATCAACATAGGATAAATGAAGAGTGTCAGGCCTAGGTAAGGAAGGCGGACCGAAAGAGAGGGCGGCCCAAAGCGGTGCAGTTTGCAAAAATCGCGCTAGGAACCATGTTTTCGAATAGCCTGCAGGCTACCGTACCAATTTAGGTTGCGAGGGTGAGTCATCCGGTGGAGATTTCGAAACAGGCAGCGCTGGAGTCGACTTTTTTTCGAATTCCCCTGCCTTAGTCCTGAGATCGACGTTAAGAAGCGCGGCTACAATCCGACAGAGCCGACTTAAGTCGTAACCGCCAACCGTTCTCCGGCCTGTGTTTTCCCTCTGTTGCTGTTCATTGTGTTGTTCCAGACCCTTTGATTTGATCTCTTTTTTGCTACCTCGTTGTTCGTGCCTCGATTTCCTATGTAAAAGTTCGGTTCACCGCTTTTGCTGTCTGTTCCTTCTAACGGCGTTCGTAACGCTGGTATACCTGTGCTACAACTTTGGCACATTCGGCCCACAAGAGAGCATGGTGCGAATTCCCACGAAGCATGAGTAGAAACTTCACGACTACTACATAAAAGATCAGACAACCGGGTGGAGATAATAAGGTGTGAGGTACATGGCCTACACTAATGGCATTCCAACCTGTAACTGCCAGATTCGTTCCATCTCATGCGTCCAAAGGGAGAGATGTTGTTATCTCCATCTTTCCAGATGACCCTGAGCTTCGTTATGAGTGGCACTATCGCTTACTGATAGGAGCTCGCTGACAGGCAAATGCTTCTGCATATGTGCAGCGGATACAGAGCCATGAAAAGGCAGACCGATAAGCACACAAGAAGCCGATCACTATGCACCAAATCTCTAATGGGAGGTTCATTACCGACTCAAGGAACCCTCGCGGTCGTCATTTCTGCCAGCCGAGGTCAACTACGAGAGCAGCTAAAGGCCGACTGGTAATGAAAAGTTCGCGGAGATCCGAAGGAGCGTGGCTAATGTGCTCAGATCACCGTCTAAAGCGGTGGCTGAAGCCCCATTAAGGATTGGTTCTGGAAGATTTGATAGTCTTGCATGAGAGCTATTGAACTTTAGCAATAAATATTAAGAACGCATTCACCTTTCAGGGGATTTCACCGATATGAAACAGCCAACAATTGTTGAGCACACTGTCCAGCTAACACCAAATCGAATCGCAATACAAGAAGGGTATTGCGCCTTGCCAAAACAAGGTCGACGCGATCAAAGCTTCATTGCAGGACAACTTGTAAGTCTATGAAAACTGCGTTGTAACACATATCATGAAGAAAACGTCTAGGATCCCGCTGCAAGTTGCTGTTCTCCAGATGGCGAAAGCGTTATTCTCCTACATGAACGCGAAAGAATACACACTGGCAACCGCTTCTTGACAGCTGCGGCCTTTAAAATACTGATTCTCAGGAATGTTATTGTAAGGTCTACTATTTTGTTATTTGATTATTTTTTGCTATTCTATTTTTATCACAATTATTTTTGTCTACCTTTTTTTCTCAGGCATCTGCCGAAAATTAGTTTGCCGCATTTGCGATGGGAGTTACAAGCAGATACCAGCAGCTCTCAAGCAAGGTGAGTCGTTGCAGTGCTATAGTGTCACTGGCATCTTTAAGAGAGCACTGCTTTACTACTGCTATACGCCTTCTTGTCGGATGGCTAGCTACCGCCATCTGTTTGCCTTTCTATGCCAAACTCCTTTTGGATTTTTTTGGATGGACTTAACCAATATTTTAAAACTCTCCTCGTTTTAAAAATATCGGTTTAAGGTGCTTGTACTATGGCGTTGTTTCACGGACAAAGTCAAGTCCCGTACGAGTTCGTACAACCAGATGTATTCGAACGAAAGTTGGATAGAGCCTTACGAGACTCCTTTTCAGAGTCATTTACCACCGAAAGGCCTCTGGCACATGGTCGGCGGATGAAGCGGCCCTATGGTGATGGTGATTTGCAGATCGCGAATCAACCGCATGCACAGGAAACCAACTGAAGTCCAGTTATACTGGCCATCTATTCTTCATACGGTGCTATCATCATCACCCTCGCGTTTGCCTCCCGACATCCGGAAGCATCTACCTCGAGGACTCCAGCTCACCGTCGAGAACCTGAGAATTCAAACATCTTTCTGTCTCAGTCAAACAACCCTCGCGTCAACTCAAAACGCTGTTAGGGCTCTCGCCGATAAACTCGAATCGGTAAGAGATCATCCAATTCTTTATTCTTTATTCCTTTTGGATGTGGACTGTAGAGGTCTCTGACAGAATATACTTTTCTATTCGACTTCGAGCTACTATCACGCGGCAGTCACACGTGAAATGGCGATAGTGGCAAAGGGGTAAGCGATAATATATTATTGTCTCTAGGTAGTTCATATCAATATCAGTAGCAATATATTTCATACGCTTTTTCCACTACAACCAGAGACACACGGCAGCTGAGGTGGGCATCCAACGCGAAACTGTGATGGCCTGCATCTTCCGGCGGATTCAGATGCTCCCTCTGCCTCCAGGGCAGTTCCATCGCATTTCGGAAGCGCTCGCCTTTCCACAACCTCCCCTCGTTACTCAATTTGAGTACGCGGTTCTGCAGCATCTGCCGACTACTAGTATAGCTCGAGGACCTTGAATTTAGCAGAAGGGTTTCACTCGAAATGGTAGCCACTTTCCGAGGAGACCCCCACACCAAATGGTGGATTTCATTCAGGCCAATTGATGATTTCGAAAGGACTGCTCGAACAGGCTGCTTCTCCTCTCATCGAACTTTCAGGTTTTTATGATGATAAGGTAGTGTGGTTCTGTTCACTATAGAAGAACTTATATAACTTAGAACTTCTAGACTATCTTGCTGCGCACTGAAATGTTTGTCACTACGTACATATGCATACCTCAAGTGCAAGATGTATATATAACCACTTCACTTTGTTTTAGATTAGAATTTTTTGGATAATTATGCATTTGCGTGTAATATGTAAATAGATATATCAACTATTGTGAAAAAGAATTCTTAATAAACTTTAATGAGGTTACAACACAAGCTTTGCCTATAGCAGTATTCTTAAAATGCGATGTATGTGCATACTACAATACCGGGCTTATCTTTTGGTCTTTGGGCGGAAAAAGCGAAAAAAACCGCCTTTTCCGCCGCTTTTCTGTAGCGCTCTTCAAATTGAGCGCATTGCAAATTGAATGACATATTCGTGATCAGCACCGAGCTCTCTTCCCGATGAGCTGAAAATCGCATAGCGAGCGTCTGAAATGTAGTTCAGTGACCTAATTTCTGCCCGGCGCGGCTGACCCCTGTGCTCGCGGGAGATAATTACACCCACAGCTCCCAAGTGGCTAATGAAGGAAGAGATTCGGCCCTTTAAAGCCTAGTTTCTGCATTATATACATAGTCACACATAGTTCTCTGGATTCCCTAGTATTTCACGATCACAATGATCTACTTCCTTAAAGGAACCGACAATTTAAGTGTTGTTATTTTCAGAAAATGCCTCCGCTTTGGAGGACTCTAATTTCGTCATATCAAGATTGTAGGTGCTTATACTCGTTTGTCACGTTGGAGGCGAGAGTGAAAATCAAGCTGCGAAGTCGGAACCTTCAAGGTTGAAATCGTTAGCGATTGTACGCTGCCAAAGTTGCCTATATGACACTTCTTCGTAGTTAGCCGTACACTTTTCGTATCATTAAAGTGAGCACAAAATGGTTTCCTTGAAGACAGGAACGTAGATACCTGGAGGCCTATG